>CAXHKU010000289.1:0-38611 GCA_964017125.1 Flabesymbios commensalis
TGAGTATTATTAAAAGTTATTCATTTAGACGTCAATTTAGACGTCAATTCTCAACCGTTCTCGATGTAGTTTTGCAGGCACTATCGGCTGGTATTACGGCAACTTCCGTGTAAATTTGGCGAAGTTTGCTTAATTACTGCAAAAATTATTAATGAGCTTGGTGTGAAATTTGATTGAGTATTATTAAAAGTTATTCATTTAGACGTCAATTCAAACGTCAATTCTCAACCGTTTTCCATGTAGTTTTGCAGGCAACATTGGCTGTTATTACGGCAACTTCCCTGTAAATTTGGAGAAGTTTGATTAATTACTGCGAAAGTTATTAATGAGATAGGTGTGAAATTTGATTGAGTATTATTAAAAGTTATTCAGTTAGACGTCAATTCAGACGTCAATTCTCAACCGTTTTCCATGTAATTTTGCAGGCACTATCGGCTGGTATTACGGCAACTGCCCTGTAAATTTGGCGAAGTTTGATTAATTACTGCAAAAGTTATTAATGAGATTGGTTTGAAAATTGATTGAGTATTAATAAAAGTTATTCATTTAGACGTCAATTCAGACGTCAATTCTCAACCGTTTTCCATGTAGTTTTGCAGGCACCATCGGCTGGTATTACGGCAACTTCCGTGTAAATTTGGCGAAGTTTGCTTAATAACTGCAAAATTTATTAATGAGATTGGTGTGAAATTTGATTGAGTATTATTAAAAGTTATTCTTTTAGACGTCAATTCAGACGTCAATTCTCAACCGTTTTCCATGTAGTTTTGCAGGCACCATCGGCTGGTATTACGGCAACTTCCGTGTAAAGGAAGGCGAAGTTTGATTAATTACTGCAAAAGTTATTAGTGAGATTGGTGTGAAATTTGATTGAATATTACCAAAATTTATTCTTTTAGACGTCAATTCAGACGTCAATTCTCAACCGTTTTCCATGTAATTTTGCAGGCACCATCGGCTGGTATTACGGCAACTGCCCTGTGAATTTGGCGAAGTTTGATTAATTACTGCAAAATTATTAATGAGATTGGTGTGAAATTTGATTGAGTATTATTAAAAGTTATTCATTTAGACGTCAATTCAGACGTCAATTCTCAACCGTTCTCGATGTAGTTTCGCAGGCACCATCGGCTGGTATTACGGCAACTGCCCTGTAAATTTGGCGAAGTTTGATTAATTACTGCAAAAGTTATTATTGAGATTGGTGTGAAATTTGATTGAGTATTATTAAAAGTTATTCATTTAGACGTCAATTCCGAAGTCAATTCTCAACCGTTTTCCATGTAGTTTTGCAGGCAGCATTGGCTGTTATTACGGCAACTTCCCTGTAAATTTGGCGAAGTTTGATTAATTACTGCAAAAGTTGTTAATGAGATTGGTGTGAAATTTGATTGAGTATTATTAAAAGTTATTCATTTAGACGTCAATTCAGACGTCAATTCTCAACCGTTTTCCATGTAGTTTTGCAGGCAACATCGGCTGTTATTACGACAACTTCCCTGTAAATTTGGCGAAGTTTGATTAATTACTGCAAAAGTTATTAATGAGATTGGTGTGAAATTTGATTGAGTATTATTAAAAGTTATTCATTTAGACGTCAATTCAGACGTCAATTCTCAACCGTTTTCCATGTAGTTTTGTAGGCGACATCGGCTGTTATTACAGCAACTTCCCTGTAAATTTGGCGAAGTTTGATTAATGTAAACTTGGCAAAGTTAGATTTATTACTGCGACAATTATTAAAGAGATTGGCGTGAAATTTGATTGATTATTATTAAAAGTTATTCATTTAGACGTCAATTCAGACGTCAATTCTCAACCGTTTTCCATGTAGTTTTGCAGGCACCATCGGCTGGTATTACGGCAACTTCCGTGTAAATTTGGCGAAGTTTGCTTAATAACTGCAAAATTTATTAATGAGATTGGTGTGAAATTTGATTGAGTATTATTAAAAGTTATTCTTTTAGACGTCAATTCAGACGTCAATGCTCAACTGTTTTCCATATAGTTTTGCAGGCACCATCGGCTGGTATTACGGCAACTTCCGTGTAAAGGAAGGCGAAGTTTGATTAATTACTGCAAAAGTTATTAATGAGATTGGTGTGAAATTTGATTGAATATTACTAAAATTTATTCTTTTAGACGTCAATTCAGACGTCAATTCTCAACCGTTTTCCATGTAATTTTGCAGGCACCATCGGCTGGTATTACGGCAACTGCCCTGTAAATTTGGCGAAGTTTGATTAATTACTGCAAAAGTTATTAATGAGATTGGTGTGAAATTTGATTGAGTATTATTAAAAGTTATTCATTTAGACGTCAATTCAGACGTCAATTCTCAACCGTTGTCGATGTAGTTTTGCAGGCACCATCGGCTGGTATTACGGCAACTTCCGTGTAAATTTGGCGAAGTTTGCTTAATTACTGCAAAAGTTATTAATGAGCTTGGTGTGAAATTTGATTGAGTATTATTAAAAGTTACTCATTTAGACGTCAATTCAGACGTCAATTCTCAACCGTTCTCGATGTAGTTTTGCAGGCACCATCGGCTGGTATTACGGCAACTGCCCTGTAAATTTGGCGAAGCTTGATTAATTACTGCAAAAGTTATTATTGAGATTGGTGTGAAATTTGATTGAGTATTATTAAAAGTTATTCATTTAGACGTCAATTCAGACGTCAATTCTCAACCGTTGTCGATGTAGTTTTGCAGGCACCATCGGCTGGTATTACGGCAACTTCCGTGTAAATTTGGCGAAGTTTGCTTAATTACTGCAAAATTTATTAATGAGATTGGTGTGAAATTTGATTGAGTATTATTAAAAGTTATTCTTTTAGACGTCAATTCAGACGTCAATTCTCAACCGTTTTTCATGTAGTTTTGCAGGCACCATCGGCTGGTATTACGGCAACTTCCGTGTAAAGGAAGGCGAAGTTTGATTAATTACTGCAAAAGTTATTAATGAGATTGGTGTGAAATTTGATTGAATATTACCAAAATTTATTCTTTTAGACGTCAATTCAGACGTCAATTCTCAACCGTTTTCCATGTAATTTTGCAGGCACCATCGGCTGGTATTACGGCAACTGCCCTGTGAATTTGGCAAAGTTTGATTAATTACTGCAAAATTATTAATGAGATTGGTGTGAAATTTGATTGAGTATTATTAAAAGTTATTCATTTAGACGTCAATTCAGACGTCAATTCTCAACCGTTCTCGATGTAGTTTCGCAGGCACCATCGGCTGGTATTACGGCAACTGCCCTGTAAATTTGGCGAAGTTTGATTAATTACTGCAAAAGTTATTATTGAGATTGGTGTGAAATTTGATTGAGTATTATTAAAAGTTATTCATTTAGACGTCAATTCCGAAGTCAATTCTCAACCGTTTTCCATGTAGTTTTGCAGGCAGCATTGGCTGTTATTACGGCAACTTCCCTGTAAATTTGGCGAAGTTTGATTAATTACTGCAAAAGTTGTTAATGAGATTGGTGTGAAATTTGATTGAGTATTATTAAAAGTTATTCATTTAGACGTCAATTCAGACGTCAATTCTCAACCGTTCTCGATGTAGTTTTGCAGGCACCATCGGCTGGTATTACGGCAACTGCCCTGTAAATTTGGCGAAGTTTGATTAATTACTGCAAAAGTTATTAATGAGATTGGTGTGAAATTTGATTGAGTATTATTAAAAGTTATTCATTTAGACGTCAATTCAGACGTCAATTCTCAACCGTTTTCCATGTAGTTTTGTAGGCGACATCGGCTGTTATTACAGCAACTTCCCTGTAAATTTGGCGAAGTTTGATTAATGTAAACTTGGCAAAGTTAGATTTATTACTGCGACAATTATTAAAGAGATTGGCGTGAAATTTGATTGATTATTATTAAAAGTTATTCATTTAGACGTCAATTCAGACGTCAATTCTCAACCGTTTTCCATGTAGTTTTGCAGGCACCATCGGCTGGTATTACGGCAACTTCCGTGTAAATTTGGCGAAGTTTGCTTAATAACTGCAAAATTTATTAATGAGATTGGTGTGAAATTTGATTGAGTATTATTAAAAGTTATTCTTTTAGACGTCAATTCAGACGTCAATGCTCAACTGTTTTCCATATAGTTTTGCAGGCACCATCGGCTGGTATTACGGCAACTTCCGTGTAAAGGAAGGCGAAGTTTGATTAATTACTGCAAAAGTTATTAATGAGATTGGTGTGAAATTTGATTGAATATTACTAAAATTTATTCTTTTAGACGTCAATTCAGACGTCAATTCTCAACCGTTTTCCATGTAATTTTGCAGGCACCATCGGCTGGTATTACGGCAACTGCCCTGTAAATTTGGCGAAGTTTGATTAATTACTGCAAAAGTTATTAATGAGATTGGTGTGAAATTTGATTGAGTATTATTAAAAGTTATTCATTTAGACGTCAATTCAGACGTCAATTCTCAACCGTTGTCGATGTAGTTTTGCAGGCACCATCGGCTGGTATTACGGCAACTTCCGTGTAAATTTGGCGAAGTTTGCTTAATTACTGCAAAAGTTATTAATGAGCTTGGTGTGAAATTTGATTGAGTATTATTAAAAGTTACTCATTTAGACGTCAATTCAGACGTCAATTCTCAACCGTTCTCGATGTAGTTTTGCAGGCACCATCGGCTGGTATTACGGCAACTGCCCTGTAAATTTGGCGAAGCTTGATTAATTACTGCAAAAGTTATTATTGAGATTGGTGTGAAATTTGATTGAGTATTATTAAAAGTTATTCATTTAGACGTCAATTCAGACGTCAATTCTCAACCGTTGTCGATGTAGTTTTGCAGGCACCATCGGCTGGTATTACGGCAACTTCCGTGTAAATTTGGCGAAGTTTGCTTAATTACTGCAAAATTTATTAATGAGATTGGTG
The DNA here is from genome assembly GCA_964017125.1 of Flabesymbios commensalis. NCBI lineage: Eukaryota > Metazoa > Annelida > Polychaeta > Terebellida > Flabelligeridae > Flabesymbios > Flabesymbios commensalis. Next base: position 4,914 of record CAXHKU010000289.1, read on the forward strand.
TGAAATTTGATTGAGTATTATTAAAAGTTATTCTTTTAGACGTCAATTCAGACGTCAATTCTCAACCGTTTTTCATGTAGTTTTGCAGGCACCATCGGCTGGTATTACGGCAACTTCCGTGTAAAGGAAGGCGAAGTTTGATTAATTACTGCAAAAGTTATTAATGAGATTGGTGTGAAATTTGATTGAATATTACCAAAATTTATTCTTTTAGACGTCAATTCAGACGTCAATTCTCAACCGTTTTCCATGTAATTTTGCAGGCACCATCGGCTGGTATTACGGCAACTGCCCTGTGAATTTGGCGAAGTTTGATTAATTACTGCAAAATTATTAATGAGATTGGTGTGAAATTTGATTGAGTATTATTAAAAGTTATTCATTTAGACGTCAATTCAGACGTCAATTCTCAACCGTTCTCGATGTAGTTTCGCAGGCACCATCGGCTGGTATTACGGCAACTGCCCTGTAAATTTGGCGAAGTTTGATTAATTACTGCAAAAGTTATTATTGAGATTGGTGTGAAATTTGATTGAGTATTATTAAAAGTTATTCATTTAGACGTCAATTCCGAAGTCAATTCTCAACCGTTTTCCATGTAGTTTTGCAGGCAGCATTGGCTGTTATTACGGCAACTTCCCTGTAAATTTGGCGAAGTTTGATTAACTACTGCAAAAGTTGTTAATGAGATTGGTGTGAAATTTGATTGAGTATTATTAAAAGTTATTCATTTAGACGTCAATTCAGACGTCAATTCTCAACCGTCGTTCTCGATGTAGTTTTGCAGGCACCATCGGCTGGTATTACGGCAACTGCCCTGTAAATTTGGCGAAGCTTGATTAATTACTGCAAAAGTTATTATTGAGATTGGTGTGAAATTTGATTGAGTATTATTAAAAGTTATTCATTTAGACGTCAATTCAGACGTCAATTCTCAACCGTTGTCGATGTAGTTTTGCAGGCACCATCGGCTGGTATTACGGCAACTTCCGTGTAAATTTGGCGAAGTTTGCTTAATTACTGCAAAATTTATTAATGAGATTGGTGTGAAATTTGATTGAGTATTATTAAAAGTTATTCTTTTAGACGTCAATTCAGACGTCAATTCTCAACCGTTTTTCATGTAGTTTTGCAGGCACCATCGGCTGGTATTACGGCAACTTCCGTGTAAAGGAAGGCGAAGTTTGATTAATTACTGCAAAAGTTATTAATGAGATTGGTGTGAAATTTGATTGAATATTACCAAAATTTATTCTTTTAGACGTCAATTCAGACGTCAATTCTCAACCGTTTTCCATGTAATTTTGCAGGCACCATCGGCTGGTATTACGGCAACTGCCCTGTGAATTTGGCGAAGTTTGATTAATTACTGCAAAATTATTAATGAGATTGGTGTGAAATTTGATTGAGTATTATTAAAAGTTATTCATTTAGACGTCAATTCAGACGTCAATTCTCAACCGTTCTCGATGTAGTTTCGCAGGCACCATCGGCTGGTATTACGGCAACTGCCCTGTAAATTTGGCGAAGTTTGATTAATTACTGCAAAAGTTATTATTGAGATTGGTGTGAAATTTGATTGAGTATTATTAAAAGTTATTCATTTAGACGTCAATTCCGAAGTCAATTCTCAACCGTTTTCCATGTAGTTTTGCAGGCAGCATTGGCTGTTATTACGGCAACTTCCCTGTAAATTTGGCGAAGTTTGATTAATTACTGCAAAAGTTGTTAATGAGATTGGTGTGAAATTTGATTGAGTATTATTAAAAGTTATTCATTTAGACGTCAATTCAGACGTCAATTCTCAACCGTTTTCCATGTAGTTTTGCAGGCAACATCGGCTGTTATTACGACAACTTCCCTGTAAATTTGGCGAAGTTTGATTAATTACTGCAAAAGTTATTAATGAGATTGGTGTGAAATTTGATTGAGTATTATTAAAAGTTATTCATTTAGACGTCAATTCAGACGTCAATTCTCAACCGTTTTCCATGTAGTTTTGTAGGCGACATCGGCTGTTATTACAGCAACTTCCCTGTAAATTTGGCGAAGTTTGATTAATGTAAACTTGGCAAAGTTAGATTTATTACTGCGAAAATTATTAAAGAGATTGGCGTGAAATTTGATTGATTATTATTAAAAGTTATTCATTTAGACGTCAATTCAGACGTCAATTCTCAACCGTTTTCCATGTAGTTTTGCAGGCACCATCGGCTGGTATTACGGCAACTTCCGTGTAAATTTGGCGAAGTTTGCTTAATAACTGCAAAATTTATTAATGAGATTGGTGTGAAATTTGATTGAGTATTATTAAAAGTTATTATTTTAGACGTCAATTCAGACGTCAATTCTCAACTGTTTTCCATATAGTTTTGCAGGCACCATCGGCTGGTATTACGGCAACTTCCGTGTAAAGGAAGGCGAAGTTTGATTAATTACTGCAAAAGTTATTAATGAGATTGGTGTGAAATTTGATTGAATATTACTAAAATTTATTCTTTTAGACGTCAATTCAGACGTCAATTCTCAACCGTTTTCCATGTAATTTTGCAGGCACCATCGGCTGGTATTACGGCAACTGCCCTGTAAATTTGGCGAAGTTTGATTAATTACTGCAAAAGTTATTAATGAGATTGGTGTGAAATTTGATTGAGTATTATTAAAAGTTATTCATTTAGACGTCAATTCAGACGTCAATTCTCAACCGTTCTCGATGTAGTTTTGCAGGCACCATCGGCTGGTATTACGGCAACTGCCCTGTAAATTTGGCGAAGTTTGATTAATTACTGCAAAAGTTATTATTGAGATTGGTGTGAAATTTGATTGAGTATTATTAAAAGTTATTCATTTAGACGTCAATTCAGACGTCAATTCTCAACCGTTGTCGATGTAGTTTTGCAGGCACCATCGGCTGGTATTACGGCAACTTCCGTGTAAATTTGGCGAAGTTTGATTAATTACTGCAAAAGTTATTAATGAGATTGGTGTGAAATTTGATTGAGTATTATTAAAAGTTATTCATTTAGACGTCAATTCAGACGTCAATTCTCAACCGTTTTCCATGTAGTTTTGTAGGCGACATCGGCTGTTATTACAGCAACTTCCCTGTAAATTTGGGGAAGTTTGATTAATGTAAACTTGGCAAAGTTAGATTTATTACTGCGAAAATTATTAAAGAGATTGGTGTGAAATTTGATTGATTATTATTAAAAGTTATTCATTTAGACGTCAATTCAGACGTCAATTCTCAACCGTTTTCCATGTAGTTTTGCAGGCACCATCGGCTGGTATTACGGCAACTTCCGTGTAAATTTGGCGAAGTTTGCTTAATAACTGCAAAATTTATTAATGAGATTGGTGTGAAATTTGATTGAGTATTATTAAAAGTTATTCTTTTAGACGTCAATTCAGACGTCAATTCTCAACCGTTTTCCATGTAGTTTTGCAGGCACCATCGGCTGGTATTACGGCAACTTCCGTGTAAAGGAAGGCGAAGTTTGATTAATTACTGCAAAAGTTATTAATGAGATTGGTGTGAAATTTGATTGAATATTACTAAAATTTATTCTTTTAGACGACAATTCAGACGTCAATTCTCAACCGTTTTCCATGTAATTTTGCAGGCACCATCGGCTGGTATTACGGCAACTGCCCTGTAAATTTGGCGAAGTTTGATTAATTACTGCAAAAGTTATTAATGAGATTGGTGTGAAATTTGATTGAGTATTATTAAAAGTTATTCATTTAGACGTCAATTTAGACGTCAATTCTCAACCGTTCTCGATGTAGTTTTGCAGGCACTATCGGCTGGTATTACGGCAACTTCCGTGTAAATTTGGCGAAGTTTGCTTAATTACTGCAAAAGTTACTAATGAGCTTGGTGTGAAATTTGATTGAGTATTATTAAAAGTTATTCATTTAGACGTCAATTCAAACGTCAATTCTCAACCGTTTTCCATGTAGTTTTGCAGGCAACATTGGCTGTTATTACGGCAACTTCCCTGTAAATTTGGCGAAGTTTGATTAATTACTGCAAAAGTTATTAATGAGATAGGTGTGAAATTTGATTGAGTATTATTAAAAGTTATTCAGTTAGACGTCAATTCAGACGTCAATTCTCAACCGTTTTCCATGTAATTTTGCAGGCACTATCGGCTGGTATTACGGCAACTGCCCTGTAAATTTGGCGAAGTTTGATTAATTACTGCAAAAGTTATTAATGAGATTGGTTTGAAAATTGATTGAGTATTAATAAAAGTTATTCATTTAGACGTCAATTCAGACGTCAATTCTCAACCGTTCTCGATGTAGTTTTGCAGGCACCATCGGCTGGTATTACGGCAACTTCCGTGTGAATTTGGCGAAGTTTGATTAATTATTGCAGAAGTTATTAATGAGCTTGGTGTGAAAATTGATTGACTATTATTAAAAGTTATTCATTTAGACGTCAATTCCGAAGTCAATTCTCAACCGTTTTCCATGTAGTTTTGCAGGCAGCATTGGCTGTTATTACGGCAACTTCCCTGTAAATTTGGCGAAGTTTGATTAATTACTGCAAAAGTTATTAATGAGATTGGTGTGAAATTTGATTGAGTATTATTAAAAGTTATTCATTTAGACGTCAATTCAGACGTCAATTCTCAACCGTTCTCGATGTAGTTTTGCAGGCACCATCGGCTGGTATTACGGCAACTGCCCTGTAAATTTGGCGAAGTTTGATTAATTACTGCAAAAGTTATTATTGAGATTGGTGTGAAATTTGATTGAGTATTATTAAAAGTTATTCATTTAGACGTCAATTCAGACGTCAATTCTCAACCGTTGTCGATGTAGTTTTGCAGGCACCATCGGCTGGTATTACGGCAACTTCCGTGTAAATTTGGCGAAGTTTGATTAATTACTGCAAAAGTTATTAATGAGATTGGTGTGAAATTTGATTGAGTATTATTAAAAGTTATTCATTTAGACGTCAATTCAGACGTCAATTCTCAACCGTTTTCCATGTAGTTTTGTAGGCGACATCGGCTGTTATTACAGCAACTTCCCTGTAAATTTGGCGAAGTTTGATTAATGTAAACTTGGCAAAGTTAGATTTATTACTGCGAAAATTATTAAAGAGATTGGTGTGAAATTTGATTGATTATTATTAAAAGTTATTCATTTAGACGTCAATTCAGACGTCAATTCTCAACCGTTTTCCATGTAGTTTTGCAGGCACCATCGGCTGGTATTACGGCAACTTCCGTGTAAATTTGGCGAAGTTTGCTTAATAACTGCAAAATTTATTAATGAGATTGGTGTGAAATTTGATTGAGTATTATTAAAAGTTATTCTTTTAGACGTCAATTCAGACGTCAATTCTCAACCGTTTTCCATGTAGTTTTGCAGGCACCATCGGCTGGTATTACGGCAACTTCCGTGTAAAGGAAGGCGAAGTTTGATTAATTACTGCAAAAGTTATTAATGAGATTGGTGTGAAATTTGATTGAATATTACTAAAATTTATTCTTTTAGACGACAATTCAGACGTCAATTCTCAACCGTTTTCCATGTAATTTTGCAGGCACCATCGGCTGGTATTACGGCAACTGCCCTGTAAATTTGGCGAAGTTTGATTAATTACTGCAAAAGTTATTAATGAGATTGGTGTGAAATTTGATTGAGTATTATTAAAAGTTATTCATTTAGACGTCAATTTAGACGTCAATTCTCAACCGTTCTCGATGTAGTTTTGCAGGCACTATCGGCTGGTATTACGGCAACTTCCGTGTAAATTTGGCGAAGTTTGCTTAATTACTGCAAAAGTTATTAATGAGCTTGGTGTGAAATTTGATTGAGTATTATTAAAAGTTATTCATTTAGACGTCAATTCAAACGTCAATTCTCAACCGTTTTCCATGTAGTTTTGCAGGCAACATTGGCTGTTATTACGGCAACTTCCCTGTAAATTTGGCGAAGTTTGATTAATTACTGCAAAAGTTATTAATGAGATAGGTGTGAAATTTGATTGAGTATTATTAAAAGTTATTCAGTTAGACGTCAATTCAGACGTCAATTCTCAACCGTTTTCCATGTAATTTTGCAGGCACTATCGGCTGGTATTACGGCAACTGCCCTGTAAATTTGGCGAAGTTTGATTAATTACTGCAAAAGTTATTAATGAGATTGGTTTGAAAATTGATTGAGTATTAATAAAAGTTATTCATTTAGACGTCAATTCAGACGTCAATTCTCAACCGTTCTCGATGTAGTTTTGCAGGCACCATCGGCTGGTATTACGGCAACTTCCGTGTGAATTTGGCGAAGTTTGATTAATTATTGCAGAAGTTATTAATGAGCTTGGTGTGAAAATTGATTGACTATTATTAAAAGTTATTCATTTAGACGTCAATTCCGAAGTCAATTCTCAACCGTTTTCCATGTAGTTTTGCAGGCAGCATTGGCTGTTATTACGGCAACTTCCCTGTAAATTTGGCGAAGTTTGATTAATTACTGCAAAAGTTATTAATGAGATTGGTGTGAAATTTGATTGAGTATTATTAAAAGTTATTCATTTAGACGTCAATTCAGACGTCAATTCTCAACCGTTTTCCATGTAGTTTTGCAGGCAACATCGGCTGTTATTACGACAACTTCCCTGTAAATTTGGCGAAGTTTGATTAATTACTGCAAAAGTTATTAATGAGATTGGTGTGAAATTTGATTGAGTATTATTAAAAGTTATTCATTTAGACGTCAATTCAGACGTCAATTCTCAACCGTTTTCCATGTAGTTTTGTAGGCGACATCGGCTGTTATTACAGCAACTTCCCTGTAAATTTGGCGAAGTTTGATTAATGTAAACTTGGCAAAGTTAGATTTATTACTGCGAAAATTATTAAAGAGATTGGTGTGAAATTTGATTGATTATTATTAAAAGTTATTCATTTAGACGTCAATTCAGACGTCAATTCTCAACCGTTTTCCATGTAGTTTTGCAGGCACCATCGGCTGGTATTACGGCAACTTCCGTGTAAATTTGGCGAAGTTTGCTTAATAACTGCAAAATTTATTAATGAGATTGGTGTGAAATTTGATTGAGTATTATTAAAAGTTATTCTTTTAGACGTCAATTCAGACGTCAATTCTCAACCGTTTTCCATGTAGTTTTGCAGGCACCATCGGCTGGTATTACGGCAACTTCCGTGTAAAGGAAGGCGAAGTTTGATTAATTACTGCAAAAGTTATTAATGAGATTGGTGTGAAATTTGATTGAATATTACTAAAATTTATTCTTTTAGACGTCAATTCAGACGTCAATTCTCAACCGTTTTCCATGTAATTTTGCAGGCACCATCGGCTGGTATTACGGCAACTGCCCTGTGAATTTGGCGAAGTTTGATTAATTACTGCAAAAGTTATTAATGAGATTGGTGTGAAATTTGATTGAGTATTATTAAAAGTTATTCATTTAGACGTCAATTCAGACGTCAATTCTAAACCGTTTTCCATGTAATTTTGCAGGCTCTATCGGCTGGTATTACGGCAACTGCCCTGTAAATTTGGCGAAGTTTGATTAATTACTGCAAAAGTTATTAATGAAATTGGTGTGAAATTTGATTGAGCATTATTAAAAGTTATTCATTTAGACGTCAATTCAGACGTCAATTCTCCACCGTTTTCCATGTAATTTTGCAGGCTCCATCGGCTGGTATTACGGCAACTGCCCTGTAAATTTGGCGAAGTTTGATTAATTACTGCAAAAGTTACTAATGAGATTGGTGTGAAATTTGATTGAGTATTATTAAAAGTTATTCATTTAGACGTCAATTCAGACGTCAATTCTCAACTGTTCTCGATGTAGTTTTGCAGGCACCATCGGCTGGTATTACGGCAACTGCCCTGTAAATTTGGCGAAGTTTGATTAATTACTGCAAAAGTTATTATTGAGATTGGTGTGAAATTTGATTGAGTATTATTAAAAGTTATTCATTTAGACGTCAATTCAGACGTCAATTCTCAACCGTTCTCGATGTAGTTTTGCAGGCACCATCGGCTGGTATTACGGCAACTTCCGTGTAAATTTGGCGAAGTTTTCTTAATTACTGCAAAAGTTATTAATGAGCTTGGTGTGAAATTTGATTGAGTATTATTAAAAGTTATTCATTTAGACGTCAATTCAAACGTCAATTCTCAACCGTTTTCCAAGTAGTTTTGCAGGCACCATCGACTGGTATTACGGCAACTTCCGTGTGAATTTGGCGAAGTTTGATTAATTATTGCAGAAGTTATTAATGAGCTTGGTGTGAAAATTGATTGACTATTATTAAAAGTTATTCATTTAGACGTCAATTCCGAAGTCAATTCTCAACCGTTTTCCATGTAGTTTTGCAGGCAGCATTGGCTGTTATTACGGCAACTTCCCTGTAAATTTGGCGAAGTTTGATTAATTACTGCAAAAGTTATTAATGAAATTGGTGTGAAATTTGATTGAGTATTATTAAAAGTTATTCATTTAGACGTCAATTCAGACGTCAATTCTCCACCGTTTTCCATGTAGTTTTGCAGGCAACATCGGCTGTTATTACGACAACTTCCCTGTAAATTTCGCTAAGTTTGATTAATTACTGCATAAGTTATTAATGAGATTAGTGTGAAATTTGATTGAGTATTAATAAAAGTTATTCATTTAGACGTCAATTCAGACGTCAATTCTCAACCGTTTTCCATGTAGTTTTGTAGGCGACATCGGCTGTTTTTACGGCAACTTCCGTGTAAATTTGGCGAAGTTTGATTAATGTAAACTTGGCAAAGTTAGATTTATTACTGCGAAAATTATTAAAGAGATTGGTGTGAAATTTGATTGATTACTATTAAAAGTTATTCATTTAGACGTCAATTCAGACGTCAATTCTCAACTGTTCTCGATGTAGTTTTGCAGGCACCATCGGCTGGTATTACGGCAACTGCCCTGTAAATTTGGCGAAGTTTGATTAATTACTGCAAAAGTTATTATTGAGATTGGTGTGAAATTTGATAGAGTATTATTAAAAGTTATTCATTTAGACGTCAATTCAGACGTCAATTCTCAACCGTTCTCGATGTAGTTTTGCAGGCACCATCGGCTGGTATTACGGCAACTTCCGTGTAAATTTGGCGAAGTTTGCTTAATTACTGCAAAAGTTATTAATGAGCTTGGTGTGAAATTTGATTGAGTATTATTAAAAGTTATTCATTTAGACGTCAATTCAGACGTCAATTCTCAACCGTTCTCGATGTAGTTTTGCAGGCACCATCGGCTGGTATTACGGCAACTTCCGTGTAAATTTGGCGAAGTTTGCTTAATTACTGCAAAAGTTATTAATGAGCTTGGTGTGAAATTTGATTGAGTATTATTAAAAGTTATTCATTTAGACGTCAATTCAGACGTCAATTCTCAACCGTTCTCGATGTAGTTTTGCAGGCACCATCGGCTGGTATTACGGCAACTTCCGTGTAAATTTGGCGAAGTTTGCTTAATTACTGCAAAAGTTATTAATGAGCTTGGTGTGAAATTTGATTGAGTATTATTAAAAGTTATTCATTTAGACGTCAATTCAAACGTCAATTCTCAACCGTTTTTCAAGTAGTTTTGCAGGCACCATCGACTGGTATTACGGCAACTTCCGTGTGAATTTGGCGAAGTTTGATTAATTATTGCAGAAGTTATTAATGAGCTTGGTGTGAAAATTGATTGACTATTATTAAAAGTTATTCATTTAGACGTCAATTCCGAAGTCAATTCTCAACCGTTTTCCATGTAGTTTTGCAGGCAGCATTGGCTGTTATTACGGCAACTTCCCTGTAAATTTGGCGAAGTTTGATTAATTACTGCAAAAGTTATTAATGAAATTGGTGTGAAATTTGATTGAGTATTATTAAAAGTTATTCATTTAGACGTCAATTCAGACGTCAATTCTCCACCGTTTTCCATGTAGTTTTGCAGGCAACATCGGCTGTTATTACGACAACTTCCCTGTAAATTTCGCTAAGTTTGATTAATTACTGCATAAGTTATTAATGAGATTAGTGTGAAATTTGATTGAGTATTAATAAAAGTTATTCATTTAGACGTCAATTCAGACGTCAATTCTCAACCGTTTTCCATGTAGTTTTGTAGGCGACATCGGCTGTTTTTACGGCAACTTCCGTGTAAATTTGGCGAAGTTTGATTAATGTAAACTTGGCAAAGTTAGATTTATTACTGCGAAAATTATTAAAGAGATTGGTGTGAAATTTGATTGATTACTATTAAAAGTTATTCATTTAGACGTCAATTCAGACGTCAATTCTCAACTGTTCTCGATGTAGTTTTGCAGGCACCATCGGCTGGTATTACGGCAACTGCCCTGTAAATTTGGCGAAGTTTGATTAATTACTGCAAAAGTTATTATTGAGATTGGTGTGAAATTTGATTGAGTATTATTAAAAGTTATTCATTTAGACGTCAATTCAGACGTCAATTCTCAACCGTTCTCGATGTAGTTTTGCAGGCACCATCGGCTGGTATTACGGCAACTTCCGTGTAAATTTGGCGAAGTTTGCTTAATTACTGCAAAAGTTATTAATGAGCTTGGTGTGAAATTTGATTGAGTATTATTAAAAGTTATTCATTTAGACGTCAATTCAAACGTCAATTCTCAACCGTTTTCCAAGTAGTTTTGCAGGCACCATCGGCTGGTATTACGGCAACTTCCGTGTGAATTTGGCGAAGTTTGATTAATTATTGCAGAAGTTATTAATGAGCTTGGTGTGAAAATTGATTGACTATTATTAAAAGTTATTCATTTAGACGTCAATTCCGAAGTCAATTCTCAACCGTTTTCCATGTAGTTTTGCAGGCAGCATTGGCTGTTATTACGGCAACTTCCCTGTAAATTTGGCGAAGTTTGATTAATTACTGCAAAAGTTATTAATGAAATTGGTGTGAAATTTGATTGAGTATTATTAAAAGTTATTCATTTAGACGTCAATTCAGACGTCAATTCTCCACCGTTTTCCATGTAGTTTTGCAGGCAACATCGGCTGTTATTACGACAACTTCCCTGTAAATTTCGCTAAGTTTGATTAATTACTGCATAAGTTATTAATGAGATTGGTGTGAAATTTGATTGAGTATTATTAAAAGTTATTCATTTAGACGTCAATTCAGACGTCAATTCTCAACCGTTTTCCATGTAGTTTTGTAGGCGACATCGGCTGTTTTTACGGCAACTTCCGTGTAAATTTGGCGAAGTTTGATTAATGTAAACTTGGCAAAGTTAGATTTATTACTGCGAAAATTATTAAAGAGATTGGTGTGAAATTTGATTTATTACTATTAAAAGTTATTCATTTAGACGTCAATTCAGACGTCAATTCTCAACCGTTTTCCATGTAGTTTTGCAGGCACCATCGGCTGGTATTACGGCAACTTCCGTGTAAATTTGGCGAAGTTTGCTTAATAACTGCAAAATTTATTAATGAGATTGGTGTGAAATTTGATTGAGTATTATTAAAAGTTATTCTTTTAGACGTCAATTCAGACGTCAATTCTCAACCGTTTTCCATGTAGTTTTGCAGGCACCATCGGCTGGTATTACGGCAACTTCCGTGTAAAGGAAGGCGAAGTTTGATTAATTACTGCAAAAGTTATTAATGAGATTGGTGTGAAATTTGATTGAATATCACTAAAATTTATTCTTTTAGACGACAATTCAGACGTCAATTCTCAACCGTTTTCCATGTAATTTTGCAGGCACCATCGGCTGGTATTACGGCAACTGCCCTGTAAATTTGGCGAAGTTTGATTAATTACTGCAAAAGTTATTAATGAGATTGGTGTGAAATTTGATTGAGTATTATTAAAAGTTATTCATTTAGACGTCAATTTAGACGTCAATTCTCAACCGTTCTCGATGTAGTTTTGCAGGCACTATCGGCTGGTATTACGGCAACTTCCGTGTAAATTTGGCGAAGTTTGCTTAATTACTGCAAAAGTTATTAATGAGCTTGGTGTGAAATTTGATTGAGTATTATTAAAAGTTATTCATTTAGACGTCAATTCAAACGTCAATTCTCAACCGTTTTCCATGTAGTTTTGCAGGCAACATTGGCTGTTATTACGGCAACTTCCCTGTAAATTTGGCGAAGTTTGATTAATTACTGCAAAAGTTATTAACGAGATAGGTGTGAAATTTGATTGAGTATTATTAAAAGTTATTCAGTTAGACGTCAATTCAGACGTCAATTCTCAACCGTTTTCCATGTAATTTTGCAGGCACTATCGGCTGGTATTACGGCAACTGCCCTGTAAATTTGGCGAAGTTTGATTAATTACTGCAAAAGTTATTAATGAGATTGGTTTGAAAATTGATTGAGTATTAATAAAAGTTATTCATTTAGACGTCAATTCAGACGTCAATTCTCAACCGTTCTCGATGTAGTTTTGCAGGCACCATCGGCTGGTATTACGGCAACTTCCGTGTGAATTTGGCGAAGTTTGATTAATTACTGCAAAAGTTATTAATGAGATTGGTGTGAAATTTGATTGAGTATTATTAAAAGTTATTCATTTAGACGTCAATTCCGAAGTCAATTCTCAACCGTTTTCCATGTAGTTTTGCAGGCAGCATCGGCTGTTATTACGGCAACTTCCCTGTAAATTTGGCGAAGTTTGATTAATTACTGCAAAAGTTATTAATGAGATTGGTGTGAAATTTGATTGAGTATTATTAAAAGTTATTCATTTAGACGTCAATTCAGACGTCAATTCTCCACCGTTTTCCATGTAGTTTTGCAGGCAACATCGGCTGTTATTACGACAACTTCCCTGTAAATTTCGCTAAGTTTCATTAATTACTGCATAAGTTATTAATGAGATTGGTGTGAAATTTGATTGAGTATTATTAAAAGTTATTCAGTTAGACGTCAATTCAGACGTCAATTCTCAACCGTTTTCCATGTAATTTTGCAGGCACTATCTGCTGGTATTACGGCAACTGCCCTGTAAATTTGGCGAAGTTTGATTAATTACTGCAAAAGTTATTAATGAGATTGGTTTGAAAATTGATTGAGTATTAATAAAAGTTATTCATTTAGACGTCAATTCAGACGTCAATTCTCAACCGTTCTCGATGTAGTTTTGCAGGCACCATCGGCTGGTATTACGGCAACTTCCGTGTGAATTTGGCGAAGTTTGATTAATTATTGCAGAAGTTATTAATGAGCTTGGTGTGAAAATTGATTGACTATTATTAAAAGTTATTCATTTAGACGTCAATTCCGAAGTCAATTCTCAACCGTTTTCCATGTAGTTTTGCAGGCAGCATTGGCTGTTATTACGGCAACTTCCCTGTAAATTTGGCGAAGTTTAATTAATTACTGCAAAAGTTATTAATGAGATTGGTGTGAAATTTGATTGAGTATTATTAAAAGTTATTCATTTAGACGTCAATTCAGACGTCAATTCTCCACCGTTTTCCATGTAGTTTTGCAGGCAACATCGGCTGTTATTACGACAACTTCCCTGTAAATTTCGCTAAGTTTCATTAATTACTGCATAAGTTATTAATGAGATTGGTGTGAAATTTGATTGAGTATTATTAAAAGTTATTCATTTAGACGTCAATTCAGACGTCAATTCTCAACCGTTTTCCATGTAGTTTTGTAGGCGACATCGGCTGTTATTACGGCAAATTCCCTGTAAATTTGGCGAAGTTTGATTAATGTAAACTTGGCGAAGTTAGATTTATTACTGCGAAAATTATTAAAGAGATTGGTGTGAAATTGGATTGATTATTATTAAAAGTTATTCATTTAGACGTCAATTCAGACGTCAATTCTCAACCGTTTTCCATGTAGTTTTGCAGGCACCATCGGCTGGTATTACGGCAACTTCCGTGTAAATTTGGCGAAGTTTGATTAATTACTGCAAAAGTTATTAATGAGATTGGTGTGAAATTTGATTGAGTATTACTAAAAGTTATTCTTTTAGACGTCAATTCAGACCTGAATTCTCAACCGTTTTCCATGTAATTTTGCAGGCGCTATCGGCTGGTACTACGGCAACTGCCCTGTAAATTTGGCGAAGTTTGATTAATTACTGCAAAAGTTATTAATGAGATTGGTGTGAAATTTGATTGAGTATTATTAAAAGTTATTCATTTAGACGTCAATTCAGACGTCAATTCTCAACTGTTCTCGATGTAGTTTTGCAAGCACCATCGGCTGGTATTACGGCAACTGCCCTGTAAATTTGGCGAAGTTTGATTAATTACTGCAAAAGTTATTAATGAGATTGGTGTGAAATTTGATTGAGTATTATTAAAAGTTATTCATTTAGACGTCAATTCAGACGTCAATTCTCAACCGTTTTCCATGTAGTTTTGCAGGCAACATCGGCTGTTATTACGGCAAATTCCCTGTAAATTTGGCTAAGTTTGATTAATTACTGCATAAGTTTTTAATGAGATTGATGTGAAATTTTATTGAGTATTATTAAAAGTTATTCAGTTAGACGTCAATTCAGACGTCAATTCTCAACCGTTTTCCATGTAATTTTGCAGGCACTATCTGCTGGTATTACGGCAACTGCCCTGTAAATTTGGCGAAGTTTGATTAATTACTGCAAAAGTTATTAATGAGATTGGTTTGAAAATTGATTGAGTATTAATAAAAGTTATTCATTTAGACGTCAATTCAGACGTCAATTCTCAACCGTTCTCGATGTAGTTTTGCAGGCACCATCGGCTGGTATTACGGCAACTTCCGTGTGAATTTGGCGAAGTTTGATTAATTATTGCAGAAGTTATTAATGAGCTTGGTGTGAAAATTGATTGACTATTATTAAAAGTTATTCATTTAGACGTCAATTCCGAAGTCAATTCTCAACCGTTTTCCATGTAGTTTTGCAGGCAGCATTGGCTGTTATTACGGCAACTTCCCTGTAAATTTGGCGAAGTTTAATTAATTACTGCAAAAGTTATTAATGAGATTGGTGTGAAATTTGATTGAGTATTATTAAAAGTTATTCATTTAGACGTCAATTCAGACGTCAATTCTCCACCGTTTTCCATGTAGTTTTGCAGGCAACATCGGCTGTTATTACGACAACTTCCCTGTAAATTTCGCTAAGTTTCATTAATTACTGCATAAGTTATTAATGAGATTGGTGTGAAATTTGATTGAGTATTATTAAAAGTTATTCAGTTAGACGTCAATTCAGACGTCAATTCTCAACCGTTTTCCATGTAATTTTGCAGGCACTATCTGCTGGTATTACGGCAACTGCCCTGTAAATTTGGCGAAGTTTGATTAATTACTGCAAAAGTTATTAATGAGATTGGTTTGAAAATTGATTGAGTATTAATAAAAGTTATTCATTTAGACGTCAATTCAGACGTCAATTCTCAACCGTTCTCGATGTAGTTTTGCAGGCACCATCGGCTGGTATTACGGCAACTTCCGTGTGAATTTGGCGAAGTTTGATTAATTATTGCAGAAGTTATTAATGAGCTTGGTGTGAAAATTGATTGACTATTATTAAAAGTTATTCATTTAGACGTCAATTCCGAAGTCAATTCTCAACCGTTTTCCATGTAGTTTTGCAGGCAGCATTGGCTGTTATTACGGCAACTTCCCTGTAAATTTGGCGAAGTTTAATTAATTACTGCAAAAGTTATTAATGAGATTGGTGTGAAATTTGATTGAGTATTATTAAAAGTTATTCATTTAGACGTCAATTCAGACGTCAATTCTCCACCGTTTTCCATGTAGTTTTGCAGGCAACATCGGCTGTTATTACGACAACTTCCCTGTAAATTTCGCTAAGTTTCATTAATTACTGCATAAGTTATTAATGAGATTGGTGTGAAATTTGATTGAGTATTATTAAAAGTTATTCATTTAGACGTCAATTCAGACGTCAATTCTCAACCGTTTTCCATGTAGTTTTGTAGGCGACATCGGCTGTTATTACGGCAAATTCCCTGTAAATTTGGCGAAGTTTGATTAATGTAAACTTGGCGAAGTTAGATTTATTACTGCGAAAATTATTAAAGAGATTGGTGTGAAATTGGATTGATTATTATTAAAAGTTATTCATTGAGACGTCAATTCAGACGTCAATTCTCAACCGTTTTCCATGTAGTTTTGCAGGCACCATCGGCTGGTATTACGGCAACTTCCGTGTAAATTTGGCGAAGTTTGATTAATTACTGCAAAAGTTATTAATGAGATTGGTGTGAAATTTGATTGAGTATTACTAAAAGTTATTCTTTTAGACGTCAATTCAGACCTGAATTCTCAACCGTTTTCCATGTAATTTTGCAGGCGCTATCGGCTGGTACTACGGCAACTGCCCTGTAAATTTGGCGAAGTTTGATTAATTACTGCAAAAGTTATTAATGAGATTGGTGTGAAATTTGATTGAGTATTATTAAAAGTTATTCATTTAGACGTCAATTCAGACGTCAATTCTCAACTGTTCTCGATGTAGTTTTGCAAGCACCATCGGCTGGTATTACGGCAACTGCCCTGTAAATTTGGCGAAGTTTGATTAATTACTGCAAAAGTTATTAATGAGATTGGTGTGAAATTTGATTGAGTATTATTAAAAGTTATTCATTTAGACGTCAATTCAGACGTCAATTCTCAACCGTTTTCCATGTAGTTTTGCAGGCAACATCGGCTGTTATTACGGCAAATTCCCTGTAAATTTGGCTAAGTTTGATTAATTACTGCATAAGTTTTTAATGAGATTGATGTGAAATTTTATTGAGTATTATTAAAAGTTATTCATTTAGACGTCAATTCAGACGTCAATTCTCAACCGTTTTCCATGTAGTTTTGTAGGCGACATCGGCTGTTATTACGGCAACTTCCCTGTAAATTTGGCGAAGTTTGATAAATGTAAACTTGGCGAAGTTTGATTTATTACTGCGAAAATTATTAAAGAGATTGGTGTGAAATTTGATTGAGTAATATTAAAAGTTATTCATTTAGACGTCAATTCAGACGTCAATTCTCAACCGTTTTCCATGTAGTTTTGCAGGCACCATCGGCTGGTATTACGGCAACTTCCCTGTAAATTTGGCGAAGTTTGATTAATTACTGCAAAAGTTATTAATGAGATTGGTTTGAAAATTGATTGAGTATTAATAAAAGCTATTCATTTAGACGTCAATTCAGACGTCAATTCTCAACCGTTCTCGATGTAGTTTTGCAGGCACCATCGGCTGGTATTACGGCAACTTCCGTGTGAATTTGGCGAAGTTTGATTAATTATT
Organism: Flabesymbios commensalis; assembly: GCA_964017125.1. NCBI lineage: Eukaryota > Metazoa > Annelida > Polychaeta > Terebellida > Flabelligeridae > Flabesymbios > Flabesymbios commensalis. Next base: position 22,199 of record CAXHKU010000289.1, read on the forward strand.
GCAGAAGTTATTAAAGAGCTTGGTGTGAAAATTGATTGACTATTATTAAAAGTTATTCATTTAGACGTCAATTCCGAAGTCAATTCTCAACCGTTTTCCATGTAGTTTTGCAGGCAGCATTGGCTTTTATTACGGCAACTTCCCTGTAAATTTGGCGAAGTTTAATTAATTACTGCAAAAGTTATTAATGAGATTGGTGTGAAATTTGATTGAGTATTATTAAAAGTTATTCATTTAGACGTCAATTCAGACGTCAATTCTCCACCGTTTTCCATGTAGTTTTGCAGGCAACATCGGCTGTTATTACGACAACTTCCCTGTAAATTTCGCTAAGTTTGATTAATTACTGCATAAGTTATTAATGAGATTGGTGTGAAATTTGATTGAGTATTATTAAAAGTTATTCATTTAGACGTCAATTCAGACGTCAATTCTCAACCGTTTTCCATGTAGTTTTGTAGGCGACATCGGCTGTTGTTACGGCAAATTCCCTGTAAATTTGGCGAAGTTTGATTAATGTAAACTTGGCGAAGTTAGATTTATTACTGCGAAAATTATCAAAGAGATTGGTGTGAAATTGGATTGATTATTATTAAAAGTTATTCATTTAGACGTCAATTCAGACGTCAATTCTCAACCGTTTTCCATGTAGTTTTGCAGGCACCATCGGCTGGTATTACGGCAACTTCCGTGTAAATTTGGCGAAGTTTGCGTAATTACTGCAAAATTTATTAATGAGATTGGTGTGAAATTTGATTGAGTATTATTAAAAGTTATTCTTTTAGACGTCAATTCAGACGTCAATTCTCAACCGTTTCCCATGTAGTTTTGCAGGCACCATCGGCTGGTATTACGGCAACTTCCGTGTAAATTTGGCGAAGTTTGATTAATTACTGCAAAAGTTATTAATGAGATTGGTGTGAAATTTGATTGAGTATTACTAAAAGTTATTCTTTTAGACGTCAATTCAGACCTCAATTCTCAACCGTTTTCCATGTAATTTTGCAGGCGCTATCGGCTGGTACTACGGCAACTGCCCTGTAAATTTGGCGAAGTTTGATTAATTACTGCAAAAGTTATTAATGAGATTGGTGTGAAATTTGATTGAGTATTATTAAAAGTTATTCATTTAGACGTCAATTCAGACGTCAATTCTCAACCGTTCTCGATGTAGTTTTGCAAGCACCATCGGCTGGTATTACGGCAACTGCCCTGTAAATTTGGCGAAGTTTGATTAATTACTGCAAAAGTTATTAATGAGATTGGTGTGAAATTTGATTGAGTATTATTAAAAGTTATTCATTTAGACGTCAATTCAGACGTCAATTCTCAACCGTTTTCCATGTAGTTTTGCAGGCAACATCGGCTGTTATTACGGCAACTTCCCTGTAAATTTGGCTAAGTTTGATTAATTACTGCATAAATTTTTAATGAGATTGATGTGAAATTTAATTGAGTATTATTAAAAGTTATTCATTTAGACGTCAATTCAGACGTCAATTCTCAACCGTTTTCCATGTAGTTTTGTAGGCGACATCGGCTGTTATTACGGCAACTTCCCTGTAAATTTGGCGAAGTTTGATAAATGTAAACTTGGCGAAGTTTGATTTATTACTGCGAAAATTATTAAAGAGATTGGTGTGAAATTTGATTGAGTAATATTAAAAGTTATTCATTTAGACGTCAATTCAGACGTCAATTCTCAACCGTTTTCCATGTAGTTTTGCAGGCACCATCGGCTGGTATTACGGCAACTTCCCTGTAAATTTGGCGAAGTTTGATTAATTACTGCAAAAGTTATTAATGAGATTGGTTTGAAAATTGATTGAGTATTAATAAAAGCTATTCATTTAGACGTCAATTCAGACGTCAATTCTCAACCGTTCTCGATGTAGTTTTGCAGGCACCATCGGCTGGTATTACGGCAACTTCCGTGTGAATTTGGCGAAGTTTGATTAATTATTGCAGAAGTTATTAATGAGCTTGGTGTGAAAATTGATTGACTATTATTAAAAGTTATTCATTTAGACGTCAATTCCGAAGTCAATTCTCAACCGTTTTCCATGTAGTTTTGCAGGCAGCATTGGCTTTTATTACGGCAACTTCCCTGTAAATTTGGCGAAGTTTAATTAATTACTGCAAAAGTTATTAATGAGATTGGTGTGAAATTTGATTGAGTATTATTAAAAGTTATTCATTTAGACGTCAATTCAGACGTCAATTCTCCACCGTTTTCCATGTAGTTTTGCAGGCAACATCGGCTGTTATTACGACAACTTCCCTGTAAATTTCGCTAAGTTTGATTAATTACTGCATAAGTTATTAATGAGATTGGTGTGAAATTTGATTGAGTATTATTAAAAGTTATTCATTTAGACGTCAATTCAGACGTCAATTCTCAACCGTTTTCCATGTAGTTTTGTAGGCGACATCGGCTGTTATTACGGCAAATTCCCTGTAAATTTGGCGAAGTTTGATTAATGTAAACTTGGCGAAGTTAGATTTATTACTGCGAAAATTATCAAAGAGATTGGTGTGAAATTGGATTGATTATTATTAAAAGTTATTCATTTAGACGTCAATTCAGACGTCAATTCTCAACCGTTTTCCATGTAGTTTTGCAGGCACCATCGGCTGTTATTACGGCAACTTCCGTGTAAATTTGGCGAAGTTTGCTTAATTACTGCAAAATTTATTAATGAGATTGGTGTGAAATTTGATTGAGTATTATTAAAAGTTATTCTTTTAGACGTCAATTCAGACGTCAATTCTCAACCGTTTTCCATGTAGTTTTGCAGGCACCATCGGCTGGTCTTACGGCAACTTCCGTGTAAATTTGGCGAAGTTTGATTAATTACTGCCAAAGTTATTAATGAGATTGGTGTGAAATTTGATTGAGTATTACTAAAAGTTATTCTTTTAGACGTCAATTCAGACCTCAATTCTCAACCGTTTTCCATGTAATTTTGCAGGCGCTATCGGCTGGTACTACGGCAACTGCCCTGTAAATTTGGCGAAGTTTGATTAATTACTGCAAAAGTTATTAATGAGATTGGTGTGAAATTTGATTGAGTATTATTAAAAGTTATTCATTTAGACGTCAATTCAGACGTCAATTCTCAACCGTTCTCGATGTAGTTTTGCAAGCACCATCGGCTGGTATTACGGCAACTGCCCTGTAAATTTGGCGAAGTTTGATTAATTACTGCAAAAGTTATTAATGAGATTGGTGTGAAATTTGATTGAGTATTATAAAAAGTTATTCATTTAGACGTCAATTCAGACGTCAATTCTCAACCGTTTTCCATGTAGTTTTGCAGGCAACATCGGCTGTTATTACGGCAACTTCCCTGTAAATTTGGCGAAGTTTGATAAATGTAAACTTGGCGAAGTTTGATTTATTACTGCGAAAATTATTAAAGAGATTGGTGTGAAATTTGATTGAGTAATATTAAAAGTTATTCATTTAGACGTCAATTCAGACGTCAATTCTCAACCGTTTTCCATGTAGTTTTGCAGGCACCATCGGCTGGTATTACGGCAACTTCCCTGTAAATTTGGCGAAGTTTGATTAATTACTGCAAAAGTTATTAATGAGATTGGTGTGAAATTTGATTGAGTATTATTAAAAGTTATTCTTTTAGACGTCAATTCAGACGTCAATTCTCAACCGTTTTCCATGTAATTTTGCAGGCACCATCGGCTGGTATTACGTCGACTGCCCTGTAAATTTGGCGAAGTTTGATTAATTACTGCAAAAGTTATTAATGAGATCGGTGTGAAATTTAATTGAGTATTATTAAAAGTTATTCATTTAGACGTCAATTCAGACGTCAATTCTCAACCGTGCTCGATGTAGTTTTGCAGGCACTATCGGCTGGTATTACGGCAACTGCCCTGTAAATTTGGCGAAGTTTGATTAATTACTGCAAAAGTTATTATTGAGATTAGTGTGAAATTTGATTGAGTATTATTAAAAGTTATTCATTTAGACGTCAATTCCGAAGTCAATTCTCAACCGTTTTCCATGTAGTTTTGCAGGCAGCATTGGCTGTTATTACGGCAACTTCCCTGTAAATTTGGCGAAGTTTGATTAATTACTGCAAAAGTTATTAATGAGATTGGTGTGAAATTTGATTGAGTATTATTAAAAGTTATTCATTTAGACGTCAATTCAGACGTCAATTCTCAACCGTTTTCCATGTAGTTTTGCAGGCAACATCGGCTGTTATTACGACAACTTCCCTGTAAATTTGGCGAAGTTTGATTAATTACTGCAAAAGTTATTAATGAGATTGGTGTGAAATTTGATTGAGTATTATTAAAAGTTATTCATTTAGACGTCAATTCAGACGTCAATTCTCAACCGTTTTCCATGTAGTTTTGCAGGCAACATCGGCTGTTATTACGGCAACTTCCCTGTAAATTTGGCTAAGTTTGATTAATTACTGCATAAGCTTTTAATGAGATTGATGTAAAATTTAATTGAGTATTATTAAAAGTTATTCATTTAGACGTCAATTCAGACGTCAATTCTCAACCGTTTTCCATGTAGTTTTGTAGGCGACATCGGCTGTTATTACGGCAACTTCCCTGTAAATTTGGCGAAGTTTGATAAATGTAAACTTGGCGAAGTTTGATTTATTACTGCGAAAATTATTAAAGAGATTGGTGTGAAATTTGATTGAGTAATATTAAAAGTTATTCATTTAGACGTCAATTCAGACGTCAATTCTCAACCGTTTTCCATGTAGTTTTGCAGGCAGCATCGGCTGGTATTACGGCAACTTCCCTGTAAATTTGGCGAAGTTTGATTAATTACTGCAAAAGTTATTAATGAGATTGGTGTGAAATTTGATTGAGTATTATTAAAAGTTATTCTTTTAGACGTCAATTCAGACGTCAATTCTCAACCGTTTTCCATGTAATTTTGCAGGCACCATCGGCTGGTATTACGTCGACTGCCCTGTAAATTTGGCGAAGTTTGATTAATTACTGCAAAAGTTATTAATGAGATCGGTGTGAAATTTAATTGAGTATTATTAAAAGTTATTCATTTAGACGTCAATTCAGACGTCAATTCTCAACCGTGCTCGATGTAGTTTTGCAGGCACCATCGGCTGGTATTACGGCAACTGCCCTGTAAATTTGGCGAAGTTTGATTAATTGCTGCAAAAGTTATTATTGAGATTGGTGTGAAATTTGATTGAGTATTATTAAAAGTTATTCATTTAGACGTCAATTCCGAAGTCAATTCAAAACCGTTTTCCATGTAGTTTTGCAGGCAGCATTGGCTGTTATTACGTCAACTCCCCTGTAAATTTGGCGAAGTTTGATTAATTACTGCAAAAGTTATTAATGAGATTGGTGTGAAATTTGATTGAGTATTATTAAAAGTTATTCATTTAGACGTCCATTCAGACGTCAATTCTCAACCGTTTTCCATGTAGTTTTGCAGGCAACATCGGCTGTTATTACGACAACTTCCCTGTAAATTTGGCGAAGTTTGATTAATTACTGCAAAAGTTATTAATGAGATTGGTGTGAAATTTGATTGAGTATTATTAAAAGTTATTCATTTAGACGTCAATTCAGACGTCAATTCTCAACCGTTTTCCATGTAGTTTTGTAGGCGACATCGGCTGTTATTACAGCAACTTCCCTGTAAATTTGGCGAAGTTTGATTAATGTAAACTTGGCAAAGTTAGATTTATTACTGCGAAAATTATTAAAGAGATTGGTGTGAAATTTGATTGATTATTACTAAAAGTTATTCATTTAGACGTCAATTCAGACGTCAATTCTCAACCGTTTTCCATGTAGTTTTGCAGGCACCATCGGCTGGTATTACGGCAACTTCCGTGTAAATTTGGCGAAGTTTGCTTAATAACTGCAAAATTTATTAATGAGATTGGTGTGAAATTTGATTGAGTATTATTAAAAGTTATTCTTTTAGACGTAAATTCAGACGTCAATTCTCAACCGTTTTCCATGTAGTTTTGCAGGCACTATCGGCTGGTATTACGGAGACTTCCGTGTAAAGGAAGGCGAAGTTTGATTAATTACTGCAAAAGTTATTAATGAGATTGGTGTGAAATTTGATTGAATATTACTAAAATTTATTCTTTTAGACGTCAATTTAGACGTCAATTCTCAACCGTTTTCCATGTAATTTTGCAGGCACCATCGGCTGGTATTACGGCAACTGTCCTGTAAATTTGGCGAAGTTTCATTAATTACTGCAAAAGTTATTAATGAGATTGGTGTGAAATTTGATTGAGTATTATTAAAAGTTATTCATTTAGACGTCAATTCAGACGTCAATTCTCAACCGTTCTCGACATAGTTTTGCAGGCACCATCGGCTGGTATTACGGCAACTGCCCTGTAAATTTGGCGAAGTTTGATTAATGTAAACTTGGCAAAGTTAGATTTATTACTGCGAAAATTATTAAAGAGATTGGTGTGAAATTTGATTGATTATTATTAAAAGTTATTCATTTAGACGTCAATTCAGACGTCAATTCTCAACCGTTTTCCATGTAGTTTTGCAGGCACCATCGGCTGGTATTACGGCAACTTCCGTGTAAATTTGGCGAAGTTTGCTTAATAACTGCAAAATTTATTAATGAGATCGGTGTGAAATTTGATTGAGTATTATTAAAAGTTATTCTTTTAGACGTCAATTCAGACGTCAATTCTCAACCGTTTTCCATGTAGTTTTGCAGGCACCATCGGCTGGTATTACGGCAACTTCCGTGTAAAGGAAGGCGAAGTTTGATTAATTACTGCAAAAGTTATTAATGAGATTGGTGTGAAATTTGATTGAATATTACTAAAATTTATTCTTTTAGACGTCAATTCAGACGTCAATTCTCAACCGTTTTCCATGTAGTTTTGCAGGCACCATCGGCTGGTATTACGGCAACTGCCCTGTAAATTTGGCGAAGTTTGATTAATTACTGCAAAAGTTATTAATGAGATTGGTGTGAAATTTGATTGAGTATTATTAAAAGTTATTCATTTAGACGTCAATTCAGACGTCAATTCTCAACCGTTCTCGATGTAGTTTTGCAGGCACCATCGGCTGGTATTACGGCAACTGCCCTGTAAATTTGGCGAAGTTTGATTACATACTGCAAAAGTTATTATTGAGATTGGTGTGAAATTTGATTGAGTATTATTAAAAGTTATTCATTTAGACGTCAATTCAGACGTCAATTCTCAACCGTTCTCGATGTAGTTTTGCAGGCACCATCGGCTGGTATTACGGCAACTTCCGTGTAAATTTGGCGAAGTTTGCTTAATTACTGCAAAAGTTATTAATGAGCTTGGTGTGAAATTTGATTGAGTCTTATTAAAAGTTATTCATTTAGACGTCAATTCAAACGTCAATTCTCAACCGTTTTCCATGTAGTTTTGCAGGCAACATTGGCTGTTATTACGGCAACTTCCCTGTAAATTTGGCGAAGTTTGATTAATTACTGCAAAAGTTATTAATGAGATAGGTGTGAAATTTGATTGAGTATTATTAAAAGTTATTCAGTTAGACGTCAATTCAGACGTTAATTCTCAACCGTTCTCGATGTAGTTTTGCAGGCACCATCGGCTGGTATTACGGCAACTTCCGTGTGAATTTGGCGAAGTTTGATTAATTATTGCAGAAGTTATTAATGAGCTTGGTGTGAAAATTGATTGACTATTATTAAAAGTTATCCATTTAGACGTCAATTCCGAAGTCAATTCTCAACCGTTTTCCATGTAGTTTTGCAGGCAGCATTGGCTGTTATTACGGCAACTTCCCTGTAAATTTGGCGAAGTTTGATTAATTACTGCAAAAGTTATTAATGAGATTGGTGTGAAATTTGATTGAGTATTATTAAAAGTTATTCATTTAGACGTCAATTCAGACGTCAATTCTCCACCGTTTTCCATGTAGTTTTGAAGGCAACATCGGCTGTTATTACGACAACTTCCCTGTAAATTTCGCTAAGTTTGATTAATTACTGCATAAGTTATTAATGAGATTGGTGTGAAATTTGATTGAGTATTATTAAAAGTTATTCATTTAGACGTCAATTCAGACGTTAATTCTCAACCGTTTTCCATGTAGTTTTGTAGGCGACATCGGCTGTTATTACGGTAAATTCCCTGTAAATTTGGCGAAGTTTGATTAATGTAAACTTGGCGAAGTTAGATTTATTACTGCGAAAATTATTAAAGAGATTGGTGTGAAATTGGATTGATTATTATTAAAAGTTATTCATTTAGACGTCAATTCAGACGTCAATTCTCAACCGTTTTCCATGTAGTTTTGCAGGCACCATCGGCTGGTATTACGGCAACTTCCGTGTAAATTTGGCGAAGTTTGCTTAATTACTGCAAAATTTATTAATGAGATTGGTGTGAAATTTGATTGAGTATTATTAAAAATTATTCTTTTAGACGTCAATTCAGACGTCAATTCTCAACCGTTTTCCATGTAGTTTTGCAGGCACCATCGGCTGGTATTACGGCAACTTCCGTGTAAATTTGGCGAAGTTTGATTAATTACTGTAAAAGTTATTAATGAGATTGGTGTGAAATTTGATTGAGTATTACTAAAAGTTATTCTTTTAGACGTCAATTCAGACCTCAATTCTCAACCGTTTTCCATGTAATTTTGCAGGCGCTATCGGCTGGTACTACGGCAACTGCCCTGTAAATTTGGCGAAGTTTGATTAATTACTGCAAAAGTTATTAATGAGATTGGTGTGAAATTTGATTGAGTATTATTAAAAGTTATTCATTTAGACGTCAATTCAGACGTCAATTCTCAACCGTTCTCGATGTAGTTTTGCAAGCACCATCGGCTGGTATTACGGCAACTTCCGTGTAAATTTGGCGAAGTTTGCTTAATTACTGCAAAATTTATTAATGAGATTGGTGTGAAATTTGATTGAGTATTATTAAAAGTTATTCTTTTAGACGTCAATTCAGACGTCAATTCTCAACCGTTTTCCATGTAGTTTTGCAGGCACCATCGGCTGGTATTACGGCAACTTCCGTGTAAATTTGGCGAAGTTTGATTAATTACTGCAAAAGTTATTAATGAGATTGGTGTGAAATTTGATTGAGTATTATTAAAAGTTATTCATTTAGACGTCAATTCAAACGTCAATTCTCAACCGTTTTCCATGTAGTTTCGCAGGCAACATTGGCTGTTATTACGGCAACTTCCCTGTAAATTTGGCGAAGTTTGATTAATTACTGCAAAAGTTATTAATGAGATAGGTGTGAAATTTGATTGAGTATTATTAAAAGTTATTCAGTTAGACGTCAATTCAGACGTTAATTCTCAACCGTTCTCGATGTAGTTTTGCAGGCACCATCGGCTGGTATTACGGCAACTTCCGTGTGAATTTGGCGAAGTTTGATTAATTATTGCAGAAGTTATTAATGAGCTTGGTGTGAAAATTGATTGACTATTATTAAAAGTTATCCATTTAGACGTCAATTCCGAAGTCAATTCTCAACCGTTTTCCATGTAGTTTTGCAGGCAGCATTGGCTGTTATTACGGCAACTTCCCTGTAAATTTGGCGAAGTTTGATTAATTACTGCAAAAGTTATTAATGAGATTGGTGTGAAATTTGATTGAGTATTACTAAAAGTTATTCTTTTAGACGTCAATTCAGACCTCAATTCTCAACCGTTTTCCATGTAATTTTGCAGGCGCTATCGGCTGGTACTACGGCAACTGCCCTGTAAATTTGGCGAAGTTTGATTAATTACTGCAAAAGTTATTAATGAGATTGGTGTGAAATTTGATTGAGTATTATTAAAAGTTATTCATTTAGACGTCAATTCAGACGTCAATTCTCCACCGTTTTCCATGTAGTTTTGAAGGCAACATCGGCTGTTATTACGACAACTTCCCTGTAAATTTCGCTAAGTTTGATTAATTACTGCATAAGTTATTAATGAGATTGGTGTGAAATTTGATTGAGTATTATTAAAAGTTATTCATTTAGACGTCAATTCAGACGTTAATTCTCAACCGTTTTCCATGTAGTTTTGTAGGCGACATCGGCTGTTATTACGGTAAATTCCCTGTAAATTTGGTGAAGTTTGATTAATGTAAACTTGGCGAAGTTAGATTTATTACTGCGAAAATTATTAAAGAGATTGGTGTGAAATTGGATTGATTATTATTAAAAGTTATTCATTTAGACGTCAATTCAGACGTCAATTCTCAACCGTTTTCCATGTAGTTTTGCAGGCACCATCGGCTGGTATTACGGCAACTGCCCTGTAAATTTGGCGAAGTTTGATTAATTACTGCAAAAGTTATTAATGAGATTGGTGTGAAATTTGATTGAGTATTATTAAAAGTTATTCATTTAGACGTCAATTCAGACGTCAATTCTCAACCGTTCTCGATGTAGTTTTGCAAGCACCATCGGCTGGTATTACGGCAACTTCCGTGTAAATTTGGCGAAGTTTGCTTAATTACTGCAAAATTTATTAATGAGATTGGTGTGAAATTTGATTGAGTATTATTAAAAGTTATTCTTTTAGACGTCAATTCAGACGTCAATTCTCAACCGTTTTCCATGTAGTTTTGCAGGCACCATCGGCTGGTATTACGGCAACTTCCGTGTAAATTTGGCGAAGTTTGATTAATTACTGCAAAAGTTATTAATGAGATTGGTGTGAAATTTGATTGAGTATTATTAAAAGTTATTCATTTAGACGTCAATTCAAACGTCAATTCTCAACCGTTTTCCATGTAGTTTTGCAGGCAACATTGGCTGTTATTACGGCAACTTCCCTGTAAATTTGGCGAAGTTTGATTAATTACTGCAAAAGTTATTAATGAGATAGGTGTGAAATTTGATTGAGTATTATTAAAAGTTATTCAGTTAGACGTCAATTCAGACGTTAATTCTCAACCGTTCTCGATGTAGTTTTGCAGGCACCATCGGCTGGTATTACGGCAACTTCCGTGTGAATTTGGCGAAGTTTGATTAATTATTGCAGAAGTTATTAATGAGCTTGGTGTGAAAATTGATTGACTATTATTAAAAGTTATCCATTTAGACGTCAATTCCGAAGTCAATTCTCAACCGTTTTCCATGTAGTTTTGCAGGCAGCATTGGCTGTTATTACGGCAACTTCCCTGTAAATTTGGCGAAGTTTGATTAATTTACTGCAAAAGTTATTAATGAGATTGGTGTGAAATTTGATTGAGTATTATTAAAAGTTATTCATTTAGACGTCAATTCAGACGTCAATTCTCCACCGTTTTCCATGTAGTTTTGAAGGCAACATCAGCTGTTATTACGACAACTTCCCTGTAAATTTCGCTAAGTTTGATTAATTACTGCATAAGTTATTAATGAGATTGGTGTGAAATTTGATTGAGTATTATTAAAAGTTATTCATTTAGACGTCAATTCAGACGTTAATTCTCACCGTTTTCCATGTAGTTTTGTAGGCGACATCGGCTGTTATTACGGTAAATTCCCTGTAAATTTGGTGAAGTTTGATTAATGTAAACTTGGCGAAGTTAGATTTATTACTGCGAAAATTATTAAAGAGATTGGTGTGAAATTGGATTGATTATTATTAAAAGTTATTCATTTAGACGTCAATTCAGACGTCAATTCTCAACCGTTTTCCATGTAGTTTTGCAGGCATCATCGGCTGGTATTACGGCAACTACCGTGTATATTTGGCGAAGTTTGCTTAATTACTGCAAAATTTATTAATGAGATTGGTGTGAAATTTGATTGAGTATTATTAAAAGTTATTCTTTTAGACGTCAATTCAGACGTCAATTCTCAACCGTTTTCCATGTAGTTTTGCAGGCACCATCGGCTGGTATTACGGCAACTTCCGTGTAAATTTGGCGAAGTTTGATTAATTACTGCAAAAGTTATTAATGAGATTGGTGTGAAATTTGATTGAGTATTACTAAAAGTTATTCTTTTAGACGTCAATTCAGACCTCAATTCTCAACCGTTTTCCATGTAATTTTGCAGGCGCTATCGGCTGGTACTACGGCAACTGCCCTGTAAATTTGGCGAAGTTTGATTAATTACTGCAAAAGTTATTAATGAGATTGGTGTGAAATTTGATTGAGTATTATTAAAAGTTATTCATTTAGACGTCAATTCAGACGTCAATTCTCAACCGTTCTCGATGTAGTTTTGCAAGCACCATCGGCTGGTATTACGGCAACTGCCCTGTAAATTTGGCGAAGTTTGATTAATTACTGCAAAAGTTATTAATGAGATTGGTGTGAAATTTGATTGAGTATTACTAAAAGTTATTCTTTTAGACGTCAATTCAGACCTCAATTCTCAACCGTTTTCCATGTAATTTTGCAGGCGCTATCGGCTGGTACTACGGCAACTGCCCTGTAAATTTGGCGAAGTTTGATTAATTACTGCAAAAGTTATTAATGAGATTGGTGTGAAATTTGATTGAGTATTATTAAAAGTTATTCATTTAGACGTCAATTCAGACGTCAATTCTCAACCGTTTTCCATGTAATTTTGCAGGCGCTATCGGCTGGTACTACGGCAACTGCCCTGTAAATTTGGCGAAGTTTGATTAATTACTGCAAAAGTTATTAATGAGATTGGTGTGAAATTTGATTGAGTATTATTAAAAGTTATTCATTTAGACGTCAATTCAGACGTCAATTCTCAACCGTTCTCGATGTAGTTTTGCAAGCACCATCGGCTGGTATTACGGCAACTGCCCTGTAAATTTGGCGAAGTTTGATTAATTACTGCAAAAGTTATTAATGAGATTGGTGTGAAATTTGATTGAGTATTACTAAAAGTTATTCTTTTAGACGTCAATTCAGACCTCAATTCTCAACCGTTTTCCATGTAATTTTGCAGGCGCTATCGGCTGGTACTACGGCAACTGCCCTGTAAATTTGGCGAAGTTTGATTAATTACTGCAAAAGTTATTAATGAGATTGGTGTGAAATTTGATTGAGTATTATTAAAAGTTATTCATTTAGACGTCAATTCAGACGTCAATTCTCAACCGTTCTCGATGTAGTTTTGCAAGCACCATCGGCTGGTATTACGGCAACTTCCGTGTAAATTTGGCGAAGTTTGCTTAATTACTGCAAAATTTATTAATGAGATTGGTGTGAAATTTGATTGAGTATTATTAAAAGTTATTCTTTTAGACGTCAATTCAGACGTCAATTCTCAACCGTTTTCCATGTAGTTTTGCAGGCACCATCGGCTGGTATTACGGCAACTTCCGTGTAAATTTGGCGAAGTTTGATTAATTACTGCAAAAGTTATTAATGAGATTGGTGTGAAATTTGATTGAGTATTATTAAAAGTTATTCATTTAGACGTCAATTCAAACGTCAATTCTCAACCGTTTTCCATGTAGTTTTGCAGGCAACATTGGCTGTTATTACGGCAACTTCCCTGTAAATTTGGCGAAGTTTGATTAATTACTGCAAAAGTTATTAATGAGATAGGTGTGAAATTTGATTGAGTATTATTAAAAGTTATTCAGTTAGACGTCAATTCAGACGTTAATTCTCAACCGTTCTCGATGTAGTTTTGCAGGCACCATCGGCTGGTATTACGGCAACTTCCGTGTGAATTTGGCGAAGTTTGATTAATTATTGCAGAAGTTATTAATGAGCTTGGTGTGAAAATTGGTTGACTATTATTAAAAGTTATCCATTTAGACGTCAATTCCGAAGTCAATTCTCAACCGTTTTCCATGTAGTTTTGCAGGCAGCATTGGCTGTTATTACGGCAACTTCCTGTGAATTTGGCGAAGTTTGATTAATTACTGCAAAAGTTATTAATGAGATTGGTGTGAAATTTGATTGAGTATTATTAAAAGTTATTCATTTAGACGTCAATTCAGACGTCAATTCTCCACCGTTTTCCATGTAGTTTTGAAGGCAACATCGGCTGTTATTACGACAACTTCCCTGTAAATTTCGCTAAGTTTGATTAATTACTGCATAAGTTATTAATGAGATTGGTGTGAAATTTGATTGAGTATTATTAAAAGTTATTCATTTAGACGTCAATTCAGACGTTAATTCTCAACCGTTTTCCATGTAGTTTTGTAGGCGACATCGGCTGTTATTACGGTAAATTCCCTGTAAATTTGGTGAAGTTTGATTAATGTAAACTTGGCGAAGTTAGATTTATTACTGCGAAAATTATTAAAGAGATTGGTGTGAAATTGGATTGATTATTATTAAAAGTTATTCATTTATACGTCAATTCAGACGTCAATTCTCAACCGTTTTCCATGTAGTTTTGCAGGCACCATCGGCTGGTATTACGGCAACTACCGTGTAAATTTGGCGAAGTTTGCTTAATTACTGCAAAATTTATTAATGAGATTGGTGTGAAATTTGATTGAGTATTATTAAAAGTTATTCTTTTAGACGTCAATTCAGACGTCAATTCTCAACCGTTTTCCATGTAGTTTTGCAGGCACCATCGGCTGGTATTACGGCAACTTCCGTGTAAATTTGGCGAAGTTTGATTAATTACTGCAAAAGTTATTAATGAGATTGGTGTGAAATTTGATTGAGTATTACTAAAAGTTATTCTTTTAGACGTCAATTCAGACCTCAATTCTCAACCGTTTTCCATGTAATTTTGCAGGCGCTATCGGCTGGTACTACGGCAACTGCCCTGTAAATTTGGCGAAGTTTGATTAATTACTGCAAAAGTTATTAAAGAGATTGGTGTGAAATTTGATTGAGTATTATTAAAAGTTATTCATTTAGACGTCAATTCAGACCTCAATTCTCAACCGTTTTCCATGTAATTTTGCAGGCGCTATCGGCTGGTACTACGGCAACTGCCCTGTAAATTTGGCGAAGTTTGATTAATTACTGCAAAAGTTATTAAAGAGATTGGTGTGAAATTTGATTGAGTATTATTAAAAGTTATTCATTTAGACGTCAATTCAGACGTCAATTCTCAACCGTTTTCCATGTAGTTTTGCAGGCAACATCGGCTGTTATTACGGCAACTTCCCTGTAAATTTGGCTAAGTTTGATTGATTACTGCATAAGTTTTTAATGAGATTGGTGTGAAATTTAATTGAGTATTATTAAAAGTTATTCATTTAGACGTCAATTCAGACGTCAATTCTCAACCGTTTTCCATGTAGTTTTGTAGGCGACATCGGCTGTTATTACGGCAACTTCCCTGAAAATTTGGCGAAGTTTGATTAATGTGAACTTGGCGAAGTTTGATTTATTACTGCGAAAATTATTAAAGAGATTGGTGTGAAATTTGATTGAGTAATATTAAAAGTTATTCATTTAGACGTCAATTCAGACGTCAATTCTCAACCGTTTTCCATGTAGTTTTGCAGGCACCATCGGCTGGTATTACGGCAACTTCCCTGTAAATTTGGCGAAGTTTGATTAATTACTGCAAAAGTTATTAATGAGATTGGTGTGAAATTTGATTGAGTATTATTAAAAGTTATTCTTTTAGACGTCAATTCAGACGTCAATTTTTAACCGTTTTCCATGTAATTTTGCAGGCACCATCGGCTGGTATTACGTCGACTGCCCTGTAAATTTGGCGAAGTTTGATTAATTACTGCAAAAGTTATTAATGAGATCGGTGTGAAATTTAATTGAGTATTATTAAAAGTTATTCATTTAGACGTCAATTCAGACGTCAATTCTCCACCGTTTTCCATGTAGTTTTGAAGGCAACATCGGCTGTTATTACGACAACTTCCCTGTAAATTTCGCTAAGTTTGATTAATTACTGCATAAGTTATTAATGAGATTGGTGTGAAATTTGATTGAGTATTATTAAAAGTTATTCATTTAGACGTCAATTCAGACGTTAATTCTCAACCGTTTTCCATGTAGTTTTGTAGGCGACATCGGCTGTTATTACGGTAAATTCCCTGTAAATTTGGTGAAGTTTGATTAATGTAAACTTGGCGAAGTTAGATTTATTACTGCGAAAATTATTAAAGAGATTGGTGTGAAATTGGATTGATTATTATTAAAAGTTATTCATTTAGACGTCAATTCAGACGTCAATTCTCAACCGTTTTCCATGTAGTTTTGCAGGCACCATCGGCTGGTATTACGGCAACTACCGTGTAAATTTGGCGAAGTTTGCTTAATTACTGCAAAATTTATTAATGAGATTGGTGTGAAATTTGATTGAGTATTATTAAAAGTTATTCTTTTAGACGTCAATTCAGACGTCAATTCTCAACCGTTTTCCATGTAGTTTTGCAGGCACCATCGGCTGGTATTACGGCAACTTCCGTGTAAATTTGGCGAAGTTTGATTAATTACTGCAAAAGTTATTAATGAGATTGGTGTGAAATTTGATTGAGTATTACTAAAAGTTATTCTTTTAGACGTCAATTCAGACC
>CAXHKU010000290.1:0-51717 GCA_964017125.1 Flabesymbios commensalis
CTTGTCTTTTTCCTTATTTATTATTCTTTATCTCACTCAGCATCTGGGGCAGTGGCAACGTTACATTATTGTGTGGTATTGTGCTTGAACCTGAAATCACTTGAACCATCACTTGTAACTAATTCTAGATCACTGAATCATTAAATCTATGGCCACTAATGATCCAAAATGCAATACAAAATGCAATTCCTGTGATCCTGGATAAACACTAACTTTTATTAAACCCTCGTAAGTTTGACAGCATTGAATGGATTTTTCACCACCACTCTGGAAATCTAATAAAAGATTCAAGAATATCATATTTTATTGGGAGAACAGGGGAATTGAAGAGAGAGAGTAATATGGTTTTCCTCCCGATAATTTGCTCCAGTGCAAAAACGCTGGCTACGAATTAAAAAGGCATTCAGTATATTGGGTATTATACTTCTCAGTCATCTAAACTGTCCTTCTATTTGAATTTGACAGAATTGTCTGCTAGCTATGGGACCTGCACAGAGAAACACCTTGCCTGCTGAATGGGAGGCACCGTTGGATCCTGATAATGACCAGTATGTTTTTTTCAATGGTTAGAATAGGGCCTTGGGTGGCCCAATAACCATGTGTGCTGCTATCACCTGCCTGGCGAGAGTGATTGATGGGATTAAACCTGCAACTGGTCATTTCGGAAGAGGTGAAACAAGCTCTGCTATTACAGAGGCTTATCTCCACACAGAGACAATAATACATCTATGTTGGCTTGTCCTATCTGTAAGGTACATTATGGCAAACCGTAGTGATACGTGGTAGAATGCATGATCCATTTTACTCGCATCATTATGTGGGAATGAACGTTGTTAGTTTATTCACACATTCTGACTGGGGCCAGATAGTTTAATATATATATTTGGTATTGATCACTTGACTGCATGGCTGGGCGGATGCATATCCAATTAGTAATTAGAGAGGTTCTACCACAGCCATCATTTTACATCAAGAGTATTTTGCCCTATATGGTCTTCCAGAGATTTTTATTTCGGACAATGGGACTCAGTTTGTTAATGTGGAATATTGCAATGTTATGCTCTGCCAATGACATAGTATGCCATACCACCACTGCCTATCATTGATACTCGGACCAATGGTAAAGTTCTAATTGAGGTCGGTGCCAGATAATGTTGACTGTGACATGCTCCCTGATGGTGATGAGAGACATTATGATCTTCAGGCGAGGACCCTGGGGTGACTGCGCCATTAATGTATGTCCCATAATAACATAGAAATACAGCATAACCGATACTATATTTTAGCTCTGTCCAAGTCAAATCATTCTGGTTGTGCACAGATGTTTGCCAATTATGACAGAAATGATGTGTATTATAAACAGAACTATCAGCTATAAAGAGTCCTATATATATACATAATATACATATATATATGGAAAATTTGACCAGACTGTAGCGTGTACATGCTCTAATCATAACAGACGTACTTGAATAAAATTGACACTGGTATCTTTTTCTTTTTTATTATCCTTTATCTCAGCATCCGGGGCAGTGGCAACGTTTATAATTATTGTATGTCATTGTGTTCGACCTGCCTTGATCAATGGCACCTCCTCTAGCTATTTCCAGATCACTGCATCATTAAATTTAGGCTGCCAGTAAAATTACTTGGTCCGTTTTGATTCAAAATGCAACACAACCCTATATAATTCTAGATAACCCCCAACTTTTATTAAACCCTCATAATTTTTACATCCATTTTCAACCGTGAGTGATATCATTAAAGTGACTTTACAATCGAAGCATTGAATGGATTTTCTATCACCACCGTAGAAATCTGATACAAGATTCATCAATATTGTCACGTTTAAATGGATTTTCTTCAGTGTTTATCTTTTCAAAGAAAAAACAAATCAACATCAGCCCCTTTATCTAGACCCTCAGTGGCTTGGGCAAACCCAATATAATAAAGATATGGTTGTTATTAATTTTAAAAACATTCCGAAATACACACTTATCAGGTACATATCTCTTTTAAATGAAGGGTGGAGAGAGATTTAATTTGCTACAGTCTGCACATATATGGCTAAATGATCAGAATGGACTATCTGAACCTCAGCTAACAATAACAGAAGATACAAATGAATTGACCAAATTTACAAGCTAATTTTCTATCGAAACAGTAGCACTTCTGTAGAAAATAACCAAAATACACTAAAGGAAATTCTTCAATTCACAGGTTAATGTTCTATTGAAATTTGTTGTGTTTGACAAAAAGTCTCAAAATGTAGCTGAAAAATGTTAATACCAGAGCCACATTTAAAATTAATAATAGGATACAGTGAACATACCTATCTAAGATATCCGAATGGACTATCTGACACCCAGACAAATGTAAACAGAATATAGAAATATAATTTTCCAATTTGCAAGTTAATATTCTCTCACTACTTGTGTCATTTTTGCAAGGAAATCACAAAACGCAGTTTTTGAAGGCTAATAACAGGACTTACATGAAAACTACAATGTAAACTATCAAAATAACTCAGTTTTGGTATCTTGAATTGACTAATAATAATAATTCTCTGACTCTAAATATAATGTCAGAACCTACTTTCAATCAATACAAATGTGAGAATCAAAACTAAAATCATCAATCTGAGATAGATTATCTACAATGAATCAGCACAGAAATCTGAACCTCAAATAAAATTGCTGAAATGCAAATTGAATATCCAGATTCACCTCCAGACTTTGATCTTATAACAAAAGAAACAAAAAAGTAAAAACAGGAGGTAGTATAGCTTTACTCCATCGGTCCAATTTGCCCTTCAAAACTCTCTCACTTGATAATGACTATCCTCAATTTGAGTTTCCAACAGCCTTATGACACGTTTGGCTATTTCACCAGGCAAAGTGATCGGAGCTGGTGATTTTAATTTCCACAATCACACTACAACTGCAGAGCAGTTTGAACGAGGAAAGTGGATTATATTAGAATCTGGGTTCCAGCAAATTGTCGATAAACCAACGCATAGGCAGGGTCGTATTTTGGACTGGGTACTTGCACGACCATCAGATCACCTCTTGGTGGGTGATGTGAAATTAACAACAAATGTTATATCTGACCATCACACAGTGCAGTTTAAAATATGTGGCTCCCAACAGCGGCCTACTAGGCAGAAAATATCATATAGGAACTACAGACAGATTGATATAGATGCTTTTCAAACTGATCCGTCTCATAAATATGATGATGCCTTTAAAGTGGCTGCTGATGGTGACGATCTACTTGAGAAATACTACAAATGTACGTCAACAGTGCTATATCACCATGCTCCCATGATAGTTAGAAATACCCAGGCTAAAATAAGCCAGGTTTGACGCGAAAATTCAAGATCTGAGGAGGAAGAGACGAGCACTACAGAGGCAATGAGAGAAAGGGTGATTGGAAATATAAAAACAAATGTACCAAGACCAAACTAAAATTGTGAGTAAAGCAAACCGAAGGTAGATACAGATCAAGCCATTTGTGATGCATTCTCAATTTTTTTTATTAGCAAAATTGACAATATTATGATAAAAATTCATGACACTGTGAAATCAGAATCTATCAGCTCTCCATCTCTGCCGTTGCCAAGCTGCTTGCCACCACCTCTACAGCACTTTCAACCCACTTAGTCCTGGGGCTGATTCTGAAAACTTAGATTTGGTTGCACCCCCAGAAGAACATAGGTTTTATGATATATTTTGTTTCTTTGGTTCACCAGCTTCCATTTTAAAAACATTACCCCTTTCAAAATGTGTCCGAAAGACCCTTTGAGGACCATTTCTTGCAGTCGGTCATAGTGCTCTGATGAAAATGTGAATATTGCCATTTGTGCACTTATAGCTGACAAAAACCTTAACAAATATTTCAAATTTCACCCAGTACGTATTTAACAGTATATTTATATATATATATAAAATATTGCAGTGTAATAATTGGTGTTTACCTAGGCATAAAATAATATTTGTTTTGAAACTAGTTACATACATACCAAATAAAGAAAAAAAGTGAGAAACCTATGGTCTTTGAGGGGGTGCAGCAAACTCTGGATTTAGACTAGTTCTCAGAATCAGCCCCAGGACTAACTGATGAAGCAGAACTGTCAAAAATTATCTTGACAGGACCCTCAAAGTCATGTTCATTGGATGCACTTCCAACATCACTGCTGAAAAAAACAATCACTGCTCAGCTTCTGATCCTCTGTGACATTATCAACACGTCGATGACGACAGGTGTATTTCCTGCATCTCTCAAAACAGCAGACGTTACACTTCTGATAAATAAAACATCACTTGATCAGGATATGCTAAAAAACTACCGTCCTGTTTCTAATTTGGCATATACTGGGAAGCTTATTGTGAAAGTAGTACTCTGGAGACTGAACAAACACATGACTGACCATAACCTGGGCGAGCCCTTCCAGTCAGCATATCGCCCTAATCATTCAATTGAGACAGCATAAATGAGGGTTCAGCATGATATCACCAAAGATTTAGACCAAGACAGAGGTGTAGCACTTGTTTTACTGGACTTGAGTGCTGCATTTGACACCATTAACACACGTGGTGTAATTGACACTTTGCATAAACAAATTGGTGTCACTGACGTCCCGCTGACGTGGTTTAAAAGCTACCTGTCAAAGAGAAGTCAGCGAATAAGGATTGGTAGTACAACATCCAGACCTGCCATATTGTCTCGAGGTGTTCCTCAAGGGTCAGTACTGGGACCAGTTTCGTTCACCTCCTACACCATACCAATATTTTCTATCTGCAAGAAACATGATGTGTATTATCACATATATGCAGACGACACTCAACTTTATGTTTCATTTTATCTATCAATACCAGGAGTCCGTGAATGAGCCTTGGCTAGATTAAAGAGCTGTATCGCCGAAATTAGAGCCTGGATGTTGAGTCATGAGCCAAAGTTGAATGATGATAAAACTGAATTTATTATCTTCCAGTCACGTCACCATAACCAGAAATATGGCACATGTCATCTACTTCTGGGCAAATTTGTGTTCCAGCCCAGAAATGCAGTGAGAAATCTTGGTGCCTTCTTTGATGCGAACATGACAACGAACCGGCATGTGTCAGGTATATCGTTCTGCATTTTGTCATATTTGTCAAATATGGCGTATTCGTAACTTCCTTACGAAGGATGCA
The DNA here is from genome assembly GCA_964017125.1 of Flabesymbios commensalis. Classification (NCBI taxonomy): domain Eukaryota; kingdom Metazoa; phylum Annelida; class Polychaeta; order Terebellida; family Flabelligeridae; genus Flabesymbios; species Flabesymbios commensalis. Next base: position 5,196 of record CAXHKU010000290.1, read on the forward strand.
TGTAGTGACGCAGTGCGCTCAGCTATACTAAGCAGGCTGGATTATGCCCTCCTTGGTGGTCTGAGACAGACTGATCTGGGTCGTCTCCAACGCGTGCAGAACTGTGCAGCCCGAGTGATTTCTCGCACCAAGATTAGAGACAGAATCACACCTATACTCTGTGATCTACACTGGCTTCCTGTCCCATCCAGAATCCAGTTCAAGCTTTGTGTGTGCATGTACAAGATGATAAACGGAGCAGCTCCTGACTATATCTGCAGTGAGCTGACACTTTACAGGCCCCAAAGAGCGCTGTGATCTAGCAACAATGGACAGCTACTCAGCATCACTGTGGGACGAAAAGATGTAGCTGCATTTGGTTTTATTGTGAAGGGCCCTCAATTGTGGAATGATCTGCCAATTGACGTTCGAAATTTCCCATCTCTAACAACATTTAAGAGTCGGCTTAAGACCTTCCTGTTCAGAAAGCACTTCTAAGCGCTAAGACTAGTTGCAATTCAACTAATAAGCGCTCTACAAAAACTTACTATCATTATTATTAAATCAGATCTTACAGGATTTGCGTTAAAATAACTGACTCTAGTGGATACTCTGAATCAGTAAGTTAATCTAAACAATGTATAATTGACGAAAAATTCAAAATATGACAAAATGAGTCTTTCGCCGGCAAATTTAGATTCGATCACTTGATTTGTTCAATATTCCACAAACCAAGGCAATGTAACACTACAGTCCTATAATCTTACAAAGGAGGTTTGTCAAATATTATTACAAATCCCACTTTTGACACCAGTATAATATCACGGTTAAGTGATTATTCCTGCCTACATAATTACAAATTTGTCAGGACTTATAAATGCAGACCGAACAGTCGAGTGGGAGCTGTATCAAAATAATCAACTTAACCGGAGGACATTAGGACACTAATCGTTCGGATTACACTCATCGAGCAAAAGCAGCAATTAATAATTATTGATATTGAGGGAAAAAGCGTCGAACAGAAAATTCAACGGAACTTACAAATAAGTAAGCTCCAGGAAGGCACAAAAATTATGACAACTATCTACATGCTTTATTCCAATATAAAATCACTCCTCACACTAATTCACTAACGGGTCCCATTGGGAACTAACCCGGCTTCCTGACTAACAAACAAACAAAAACAGGATAAAAAAAACTGAAATGACGAACGAACGAGAACACGAAAAAACCTGACAAAACCTGACCGATGAAAAATAAAACAAGAATGAAACGATTTATCCTCTAGCTGGCGTCATTGCATTGGAATTAAATGGCATAATGATCATCAACAGCAAGGTATTTTTTGTTGTGTTCATTATTCATGTTACTTGGTGAGCCTTATGGACACGTACGTTAGGAGGACATGTGTTTGGTTGGTCGTTGTTTTTTATCCTAGTCAAAATAAACTAATTTTTTTCAAAGTTAAGTGCACTTTTAAAACTAGGACAAATTGTCAATGGACCTCAGCTGAAGAACACAGATAACCTGTAAAAAGGTGGGGTTCCCCTGCCCCAGCACAAAGAGATCCTACTTCATGTGGCCACACTACAGACCATTCACCCATACTGTGTCCCTACATCTGTCTGCTATCAGCTTATTTAGATGTTTTACATGTGAATTGTCATCAGAAAATGACATATATTCGCGTCAAAATGATATCTGAGGCTAATAAGCTGCCGAGATTTCACACCTTCCTGGCTGACCTGTATCATAGGCCGGGTCATAGGCCTACTCTCTGTGTACACACAATTCATTCTGCTGCCCGCCCCTCAGCAACAGCAACTTTGGAGGTAAAAATTACCTAACATTACCCATGTTTTTAATACCAGGTTTGTAATTATTTCCTCTTCAGCTGAAATTTATGTCTCTATTTCCCATTCACTTGAAGCTGCGATTGCTGAGCAACGTCCAGCTTCAAATGAAGAAATCTATTTCTATTTATCACAAAATAAACATCTCTCATATTGAATTATTTTTTTCAGTTCAAACACCTGGGGCCGGTTTCTGTATCGTACTTAAGTAAAAAGTGTCAGTTTTGTACTTAAGTTCATTACAGCAACCGGCCCCTGCGGCCGGTTTCTGTAACGAACTAAAGTAAAAAATGATATGGGCTGGTTTACGTAGGATACTTAAGTAAAAAGTTAACTTTTTACCTGAGTATGTTTTAGAAATCGGCCGCAGGAGCCAGCTTCTGTAACATACTTAAGTACAAAATAATACTTTTTACTCAAGTACGATACAGAAACTGGCCCCTGGCCTTTCATCATTATGAGGGACGTTTTTGTTAGCTTTTTTCTGGAAAACGTCTTAGCAGAACAAAGTACTTGAAAAATCAACAACCTGCTAAATAACCAATAGCCATTTACTATTTCTTCGTTATAGTCAGCCTAGTAATTATTGGGTTGATTATTTTCTCAAATATAAATGGCTTTAAAGTATAAGTGGCAACTGTGACCTTATCTTCTCAGCATTGCGTTCAAGTTCGAAATTATAGTAAAATGCACCTGTGGTGATAAATTTCAGAGCCATATTCTCAGAAATCTCAAATGTATCATCGTGTTGACGAGAAAGTGTGGATCGAAAAAAAGTAAGGTCCTAGAGGTCATAGACAAATGTCAAATCAATCCAGATTTAGTCATGGTTGGCCTTGATAAAAAACTTCCATGTACATAACCATAATATTTGTTGCTGCTGTATTTAGAGAACAAATAACTTAAATAGTGGTGTAATACTGTATTACACTCGCCAAGTTGGATATTAAATTAAGTTGGTTTTCTGTAGAGACGAACATTCACACTTTTACTCCTATATAAAATCAATGAGACAAACTAGACAATATGGTTTTCCCTCTATTTATTAGTAAACCACTGTAGTGTTACATTTTCCTACACAGGAACTGAGTAAAGCAAAATATACAGTAAACAAACAAACAATATAATGTTATCTCATAACATGTCGTACTTTGCCCACTTCTTTCAATCCCAACCATATGTACAGATTTCCAACCTGCCAATTTATCTTGCTACCCCAGCAAGCAAAGAGACCTAAGGTAAATGTCGGCTTAATATTGCCAATATTAAAACAACATTGGCTAAAGTCTGGTGTTTGCTATAGGGTATGGTAACCATGGAGAATGTTCACTAACAATATCCAGCATTGTTGTCATGACTACATGAATGGGGAATAGGAATAAATCACATAAATAAGTAACAGATATTTTATATAGCCGTGAAAATGTCTATTAACAATGAAGTTGTTTTTATTGCAGATTAGTTTTCCATTCAATTAATCACACTTTATAAGCTTAATATTTTGTTTTAAAGTAAAATCTAAGAACAGTCGTAGATACGACATTTTCATTTAAACAAAATATCGGACTTAACATTATCACATAAGGATACTTATCATACACAGAATATAACAAATCGAAAAGATGACCATTTAAAAGTTTTTTTTAAAGTATTTCAAGCATACATCCAACAAACGTAGGGTGACGAGATGTGATGTAAGAAATGTTACAAAACTCAACAGATACATCAACACTTCCAACTGTTTAAACCATCCATTCAGATTGTGCAACATTATCACAACTATCATTTTTGCATATTTTGAGACATTTGGCAACGCCACTGCGCTGCCTCTGGTTTTTGTCGACTTGAGTTTAAACCCGGAGCAATTTTTTATGAAGGCCATTAAATTTTTTCTTCAAACTAAGTCAAGCTATTTTCTTCTCGCAGGTAATAATTTATAACAAAGAATTTTTTTTAGATGTAGCACAAAAAAAAATTCACAAACTTCGAAAAAATTAACCCCCAGCAAAACCCAACCCCCCCATATATCATCTGATCTACTCCACTTCTAACACTTATTGGAATAGAAATACGTAGATAAATAAAATGATGACATTTATAAGCAACCAAAATCACTCATATTCAAAGTAAGTGAACTAAACACACGTGATTGATAAAGAGATAATGTTGCAGATTCTCCCAATAAATGTTTAAATTTGAAACTTTGAATGACTTTAAACAACCCTTGTTGGGTCACATCCATTACAAAATTGTGTGAGTAAGTGAAATAACTATATATCACAATACTACCCATCACCTAATAAGATCTGCCAAGCTTATTTTGTTCACGATCTTGATTATTGAAATAAAATATACAACTTGGAAAATCCTAAAAGTTTGGCTGACAGTTAAAACCACCTTAACCATTACATTCATGTAGTGAATTAACCCTTTGAGTGCGGGCGACGCTTTTAAGCGCATTCCTACTGTTTTTCCACAACTAAAATTTGACAGAAATTGAACAAATATGCATGTATAAATTTTGAGTAAAGCCCCCATTGTGAAATTTAGCAGGTTTAATTTTTAAGTGAGGAGGTATTTTCCTTTCATTTGAAGTTGGCAATTGCGTGAGCAATGCCAACTTCAAATGAAAGGAAAATGTTAAGTAGTAATGAAGCACTTAAAGAGTTAACCATTACATTCATGTAGTGAATTAACAGCTAAGCTGATACAATTACTTCAATATGGCATCAGAAGACAGTTCCTGGGCAAAGAAGTGCATTGCACATGCATTCTGTGCAACCTTTTGTTTCATAATATTAAACAATTTATTGTTTCCAAGCAGGAACATTTAACAAACCATGAGCTGTGGCCTGAGACAATAGTCGACCTATCAGCCAAGTATATCTTAACCATTGTGCAACTGAATTGTTTTCCCTATTTTTCGTTCTATTCGAATAAAATTTCCAGCTTCAAATAACGAAAAAAAATTATATCTCCAATCTTTATATTGATCTAAAATTTGTTTGAAACCTTATATATACAGCTTTAGCAGCACAGGTGTTAATGCGTATATTATGTAGTAACTTGGAATCTTAGCTTATAACCTAAGTTTATTCGAGAACACAAAGAACGGATATACACAGCAAATCTCTCTTAGTTTATTTTTCGAACTGTGGTAATAAAATAATATATAAAATATGGATACCTGTTAATTTAAAATAAAAATAATTTCCTGAGAAAAAATTGTGAAACATTACTCGAATATATCCAATAAATCTGAGTTTAGTTATTTGATCAATAATCAGTGCAACATAAAATACAAGTGATAAGATGGAAAACATTTTTCAAATAAATATGCAAAAAGTGGACCACTATGCCATAATAATATATACCGGTATTTGTTTTGAAATACCAGCCAAACCTACAATGCACAAAAAAGCAAGTTGATAAATAACTGCTTCTCAAGCCTGCAATACGATAGTAACGTCTTTATAAGATTAATAATGGACACAATCATGTGCGTATAATGAATATGTACAACTGACACTCTGATAGACAAATGATAATACATTTACACTGTTACTGTACACAATAATTGTGCCTGTACACTGTACAGAAATCTCTACAGGGACTCTGTGGCTAATAGATAAATGACCAAAGTAAATAAGGATAGGTGATTGTTTGGAGATCAGATACATGGCGTCCCAATCTACATTAAGAACCGCTATAAAATGAAACTACCAGAATGATGATCGAATGTCTTGAATCTGCAAGTTTCTTCAATTTTATATATTTTTCTGGGAGGAAGGTGGAGAGGTATTGATGGTTTACCCCATAATGAACCATTCACTGGACAAAGAATGTTCAGATATTTCAAGTATTTATTATTACTTTGGAAATTGCAGATTGCAATTACATGTACTACATTTGTTTAGAAAACATAAACAATTACAATTAGCACATTTAGTACCTTCGAGGAGAAATGCATTAGAAAAAACTATCAAATGTAAAATGAAAGTAATTAAAGCGTTATAATTACTATTATTACATTTTTGTGCAGCTTGAGGCATGTATGACCAGGAATGGAACTATTAATTAATGAAATAGTCCATTTACAAACTATTAATGATGTGCCTAAAAATACGACACTGAGCTTATCAAATGAAATAAATGTAACAACCATTTCTTCAAAGAAATACTACCTGTATAAAAATCAGCGGAGCAGTTTTCAAGAATGTATTCCACACATAAAAAATGATCCTTTTGCGGCGAGTTAGCCTTATTAGTCTATGTACATCAGAGAAAGTAATAAAGTTTACTATTCGAGATTCTTTTACTTTTTTAATTTCCCAAAGCAAGGAATTGCCAATAATGCAACCACAGAAATTACTGCAATAAATAATTACTGCTTTACCACATCTTCCTCATTATATAGAAAAAAATGTAGTAGATATATTACAACACTAGCAACTGTTGTGACATCGGCTCCATGCAAGAAATTTACCATAATTGAAATGCGTTCTATTTATATAACACGATATAAAAATATATGTGACGATACTTTGGAAAGTAGATAAAAGCAGTTTGTACCAGTACTAATCAGTACTCAATATGAGATGTCTAGTACACGATACTTTGAGGACTTTTACACAAATTGTTAAACCTAAGAAGAAGTACCAGTATTTAGAAGTGATAAGTCCTACAAGATTCATGCCAGAATTAGAGGTGGAACTTTGACATAAAATAATTACTAGATCATGATCCGGGTACCAGTTCCTGGAACAAGCAACTTTTCAATAAGATGTCATAATTGACAATACACTGCCCCACTCTCTATATCCCCACATTCTTTGTGATAAATTTATCAATTTCTTAGTGATGGATTTATCAATTTAAAATTCCGTTCACACAAACGTGAGATGTAACTGAATTTAACCCTTTGAAAAAACTCAATATACAATTGAATGATTCATCACTGAAAATGACAAGTTAACGTTGTTTACACCAGAGGTATTTCGTTTAATTTTCGTTCGTCTTGAGGTATGAATTACAGCACTCAAGGTGAATATGAAAGACATTATTCCCTTAAATACCAAGGTATCACATCTGAAATCAAAGCTTGGATCGATGGATTATACTAACGAGTTTCAATATGCCAAATGGGGCAATAATACCAATTGTGAACTTAACGCTTGAGCTGCTGAGTTGTTTTTTTGTGTTTTTCATTTATTTATAGCTGGCAATTGCTGTCATAATTTCCAACTTTGAATCACAAAAATATTTGAAATATATATAATATTTGCAAAATTGAATTATTTGAGTAAGTTAGCAGCTATCACAAACTAATTTATAGGGACATTTTATTTAATCTTGACCTTGCTTGAAACCATATAATATGTTCCTAGCAGCACAAGGGTAAAGAAACCTAGAGAGACAACGTAATGATAAAAATGCCAGTGTAGTGTAGTAGTCTGGATCTAATGCGGAGATGATTTGTGAAGAACAATATATTTTTCCACTTTGTTTAATCCCTCAGTAATGTGTGTATATCTAGACAGTTCATAATGCCTGCCTAATCCATTTTGATGTTAATATAGATGTAGCGGATAAAGTTGAGAGAGGCGAAGAATGATGTGGTTCCCAGCATTAGGAAAAACACATAGCAGGCCAGCATAGTGTAGCCAAAGAATTCCACCGTTTGCAGGAGTCCAGACATGTTGGATCTTTTGAAGTAGTAAAAAAGGGAGTACAAGAATACGAACAATCCGGTAGATCTAAAAAAAAAAAAAAATCGTGTAACTAGGTAATTTTAAAAAGAGTTGGTTGTTTTCCCAAAATTTTGTTTTCAAAATCCCAGTGAATCTAGTATAATAACTTTTTTGAGGTATTATTATAAGAGCAATTTACCATAGTTCAGAATGCTACCAATGAATGTACATGTACACACAACAACAAATAAATAAAGTAAATTATATAATGGCAACAAACAAATTGTAGTGAAGTAAGGTATATTCTGGGGTATAGAATACGGGTTTCGTCCAGGGGGGTCCGGACCCCCCCCCCACTCAGAACCAAAGGGGGGGTATCCCTCCTCGTTGGCAAAGAAAATAAAAATATATTACATATTTTGCTGTCATTTTAGTTGAAATAGGCCATTTTGAGCACTAAAAATTGAAAAATCTGATTTTTTATCCTGGGGGGAACCCCTAGACCATCCACCTATTTTGAACCCCCCCCCTCTCAAACATTCCAGGCGGAAACCCTGACAAGGAATCACAGACCACAATTCTGAAATTTTCACCCACTTGAAGTTGTGTCTTGTTTACAGGACAGGCAACTTGAAGTGGGTGAAAATGACGGAAATAACAAATAATTTAAGTGACAGAAAACCTACCCAGCACTGAATATAGATCTCCACCACCAGCGGAAGTCCTCAGCGGAGAGCTGGAAGTAGGTCAAAGCGATGGAGATGCATGCTGTCACGCTGATCAGGATGCCGTACACAACAAACAAAATGCCGTACAGTGTGTATTGTTCACGTCCCCACAGGGTGGCGAAGATGTAGTACAGCTCAACAGAGATAGCGCTGTCGAGAGGAAAAATAATACAATACAAAATTGCACAATACATGTAGTAACATTGCAAGGTCAACCGGATACAGTCATGGGCTGTAATATATAACATTGCAAGGTCCACTTGATAGAGTCGTGGGTTGTAATATATAACATTGCAAGGTCCACTGATACTGTCATGGGGTGCTCTGCGCCTGGTTTCAACAATCGACTTCAGTATAAATCAGTGTCAGTGAGCTTAAGACTGACTAAGTTTTAAACTTAAGATTCAAGTCGGCTGGTGAAACGAGGCCCAGATATTTGATAAAAAATAATCTCAGGTTATTCAGACATTGTGTTATTATTGTATAAAATCTGCCGTGGGAATGGCATGATATAGGAACATGATGTACCATAATATCAGCTCATGTGCCAGAACAAAAAATAATATTAGTTCATGTGCTAGAAAAAAAAGAAGCTCCAGCTATCCTCAACAGGTCGGTCCTATTGAATTATTAACTATCAACAAATCTGTGTGTGCTCTACTGAATTGTTTCCTATCAACAAGTCATTGTGAACTATCCTCAACAAATCTGTGTCCTACTGAATTGTTAACTATCCTCAACAAGTCATTGTGAACTATCATCAACAAGTCTGTGTCCTACTGAATTGTTAACTATCCTCAACAAGTCATTGTGAACTATCATCAACAAGTCTGTGTCCTACTGAATTGTTAACTATCCTCAACAAGTCATTGTGAACTATCATCAACAAGTCTGTGTCCTACTGAATTGTTAACTATCCTTAACAAGTCATTGTGAACTATCATCAACAAGTCTGTGTCCTACTGAATTGTTAACTATCCTTAACAAGTCATTGTGAACTATCATCAACAAGTCTGTGTCCTACTGAATTGTTAACTATCCTCAACAAGTCATTGTGAACTATCATCAACAAGTCTGTGTCCTACTGAATTGTTACCCCTCAAGAGCACTGATGTCGACTACAGTAGACATTCTGTGTTTTCACTAGCACCTCTGTAGCCCCTGATAACGAGCTGTACACAGCAATAAATGCCTTCAATCTTGAAACACTAATATATATTGGTACTTGAATTTCACAAATAACATAAAAATTTAAATTAAATATATCAGTGCTCTAAGGGTTAACTATCAACAAGTTGTCCACATGAATTCTTTGTTACTATTTTTCATTGCTAACTCAATTTCCAGGTTTATTTACTTCAAAAAGCATTAAATTTAGGTTTAAACATTCTTGAAAATGTATCTACGGATCTAATGAGACAAGAATATCTATCGATCTAACAAGTCAAGTGTTGACATATATTGTAATCAATAACAAATCCTACCTAAATGGAAGGAAGCCTCCAACCACACAGTGAGCAAGAGCTGATCTATACCAAGGGATAGGTGGGATCTCTCGAGCAATGTTCTTGGTGCGGCATGGTGCGTCAAAACCATTGGCCCAATTTTTGCCAAAAATTCCACCAATAACAGTCAAAGGGTAACCCACTGAAAAACAAAAGAAATATAATAATCAGTGCAAGTCTAAAATTCTCAATATTCACACTTGTATGTGCATTAAGTAATAACGACTCAACAAGAGTAACATACTATATCTATGGTATAAACAGGGTCCCCCACAGAAAAAAAATCATCTGGTTGTTCTCTCAAAAATATAAACTTAGCGCGCGCGAGCAGTTTAACCCTCATGCTGCAAGTGTGGTTGCCCACCAAGTAATATCTGGCACGTTTTTTCTTCAAAAAAACATCTGACGAACAACTGCTACTAAAAGCTAATAAATTACGATATCAGTCAGTTAGCCATCTTTAAAACGCAAATGGAGGGACACCACAAAACGAAATTAAAAAAAAAAAAAAAAATTGTAATTCATCCAGTCAGGCAACCGGCACTGTGGTGAACCCTGGTATAAAATATGTCCACAAAGTAAGTCACATTCAAATCATTTTTTTAATAAATCTTAAAATGAAGATCATTTAAAGAACAACATAAACATATTTTCAGATCTTTGAAAATTAGTAACTGTGTAATTATTTTTTGCAAATCAAAATGGAAGGATTGAAAGGTGTTATGTAGCCCAGCTTGACAAGAAAAATTTAATTCTGTGTACATTTCTAAATCAACTGTAAATCAGAAATTTATACTTGTTATAAATAAGTAATTATGATAAATTCTTACCACGGAAATATTTACACAATATGGGTAATTCCTATTAATATTACTCTAAAACCATGAGACATATTCAGAAATTGAGTGAATATCTGAATAGAGAAGACGCCATGCCAATCACCAGGTGGCACAGACCACCGCCACTACCTGGCGTTAACACTGCTGGCATTTACTGTAGATCTAGTAATATTCGCGAGGTTTTAATTTTTTACGAATTTCGCGAGAACAAATGATTTTAAAAATCTTGTGAAAATTATTATTATAATAGAGCTACTAGTGATGAATGAAAATTCCCTAATTCTAAACTTCAGGAAAAGTCCGAAAACCAGAAATTCATGAAAATTTAAACCTGCGAAAATTACCAGATCTACAGTATTCCCGAGGTGAGTTATTTCTATATAAATACATATGTTTGCTGTGAAATTAAATGGATATCCTCCAGTGTATAAAGTATTAGATAGATTCTTTAATAACCCTTGAAGCGCTGAATTAATTTGTAAAAAAACATTGCAACCGAATTTGAAATCATCATAAATGTCTTAGTTAGCTCTTTCTGATATACCTATGTCATGTGTCTACAGCCACTAGAAATATTTGTACTCTTACAGTGCGGGGATCAACTTTAGTGGTCAGAGTCTGACATCTACAGACGTCAGATTCTGATGATCCCCGCAGTATATATATGTAAGGGTAAAGCGCTTCATCATAGAATTAAAATTTTTTACCCAGAAAGTTGCGTCTCGCTAGCGTGACCCACAAATTTAAGTGGTGCAAACGGTTGTAGACTTGACTAGCACTTAAGGGGTTACCCCATCACCTGCTACTGGTAGTTATATATAAAACATCCGACATCTTTTTATTGCAATGTATTCAGTAGAGAAAGCTAAATGTTTCTAGAAAGCTTTAATTTGAACCAAACCATATTGACAGGCATATTTACATGCGAGTCTGAATGTATGGTGTGATCTCAATGGAAAAATGTCACCCAGAAACTTACCTTGGGGACCAGGGAATTTCCCTAGAATTTCCGGGGACATTCCCCGGAATTGTGGGAAATTCTCAAGGTCATTTAATATAAGCAGTACTGTAGAACTGAATAAAAAAAACAAATAAAAGAAAGCCTTCAAAACTGTGTTAATAACGGAGAATGAAATAAAAGGATCCAATAGCTTACATAATGCCCAGAGAGCCATGAGTAGGATGACTGTGCCCCACGGCAGGGCCTGAGTCGAGCCATACGCCCAAGCCACAGAGTTCACAAAGCTCCACACAACAAAGAACGGAACTGAAACAGAGCATACCGCACAGGCAAAGTGTTAGTAATGACCCTGAGACTACAAAATGAGCTTACATAGCGCCCAGATGAGCGTGATCAGCAGTACGGTGCCCCACGGCAATGCCTGCGTGGATCCGTACACCAGAGAGATCCCGTTCACAATGCTCCATATAACTGCCAGTGGCACTGTAACATTTAGTCACACCACCATATTCACAAAATATTACTATCGTGGAACTTGATATGGGAGACAGGGGAAATTTTGTTGAAAAGAATTGATTCTTCTTATATAAATATTTTGCTTATAAATTTCAAATTAAATAGCAAATGGCCAAAATGGCATAGATTTTGACTTGCGATACTAACAAAATATTCCCTGGCAGTTCACCCCTAAGGCACAGGAAATGGTCTTTCAAGACAGGTGGTCTTCCATAGCAGGTTGGTTTTGAAAGAAAATCTGATTTTGGGTAGTCAGCATGTGGTCTCCAATTAATAGCAAGTCGGTCAACCATAAGGGTGGTCTCCAATATTAGATTCAACTGTATTACCTCAGAATAACGAGAATATATAATATGCATACATTACATACACCTCCTAAATTGAGTCACAGACCATTTCCCTGGGAATGTTTTATAAATTTCAGTGGACTTTGCTCTGGTTTCAAACATCAAATTTATTGACTGCAGTGCATCATTACAGCATTGGGACAGCTTTCTTGAACAGTAATAAAACTTGCAATTGTTTTCACCATGTCTATCTTTTCTGACACAAGCATGATTACATCACTGTTGTAGGACATACATTTAGCAATTGCTTCTCCGGTGGTAAGATATATTATACAGATAAATTCACATACATTTACTCAAATAAAAAACTACAACTTGAAAAAAAATCAAGCTGAATATTACAGTCTACTGAACTCCTCTGAAAATAAAGCAAAAATAACATTGCTGACGCTATCGCATGACATACAGAATACATTTTCAATTACATCAGCTACGTTGTGGTATGTTAACAGAAGTATTACAAAATAATTTACAATTAATATAATAAAACATCTGAACAATATGGACATGTTCTCACTTGCAAACAAAGATGAGGTTAGGTTTATGTTCCACACCCAGTTGTCACCGCCCATCTTCTTGTACATGTTTGCAGCCACAAATCCGGAGATGCCTGAACGGAAAAAAATAAAGTTACTTCTCAAGAGCACAAGTAAGAAAAAAAGCTTTTTCAGTAACATCACCAATAAACTATTGTAAGGGTCTTCTTCTAACCCTTAACTCTTTCAAGCTTGAATTTACCATTGTCATCTTCATCCACTACAAACCGCGAATTGCTGTCACCATTCTCGACTTGTAGTGGATGAAGATGATTTGATGTGGGTGAAAAATTAAAGAAAATTACCATGTATTAGTAAACCAGTTTTATGATAATTTTCGTTCTAAAACCCCTTGTTGTAGGGAAATTAATTCTGTTTTCAGGGATGTAAAATGATGTATCAACCCTTAGAGCACTGAGTTATCCACAACTTCAAGTGACTGAAAATTTGTGTTATTTGTGAAATTTAGGTCCCAACATATATCAGTGTTTTAAGATTGAAAGCATATTTTATTTTTAACAACTGGTTATCAGGGGTTATACAGGTGCTAATGAAAACACAGAATGTCTACTGTAGTCGACATCAGTGCTCTAAGGGTTGAAGTATCGTGAGGACTTAAAGGGTTGAAGTGCTGATCACTTCAAGTCTCCACCACCACATAGTGGGCGGAGACTTAACTATTCTAAGGGTATTTTTCTAACCCTCAAAGTGCTAATCACGCCTCTAGCCATTGTCAGCTGTTTTATTAGAAAGAGAAATGAGTATTAAATTTGCTATACCGCACATGTCACCATCTATAATGCGAATGAGCAATTCATGTCACAAAAATGCACCTTGTATTACACATCTATGTAGGTTGTACATACTACAATTGTTTGGCCAAGCAGCCATTTTTGAACTTCAAACTCATTGTCAAAAAATACCATGATCACAACGTTAATTTGAATGATATTATGAATTATATTTGAAAAAATGGAAATAAATTATATTAAATGGTAAAGTAAAAATGCTACATACATGATGTGAGAGCGTAGAGCAGAATGGAAGCTGTGTTTATGGACCCGTGTCTGTGAACGTTGAACATGCCCAGCATCGCCATCAACAAGATTCCTGTGGCTATTGCTAAGAACTGTGAACCGACACCTGAACAGAGAGACAAACAGAATATAAATAGATATTTAGTCCCGAGAGGAAGTCTACATCATTTAAATGAACACACGTTGAGCCAATGTTTTTTTAAAATTTGTCAATCAAACGTTGAAACATACACTGTATATATAGAGTGCATAGAACATTCTCGGAAAAAGTACTGACAACAGGTTGAAATGCTTTTACCAACTGGAAATATCATCAATTTTATTGTTCACTCGAGTGTGAACCAAAAAATGAAATTCAACTGAAATTAATCAAACAGTTTGTGGTAGATGAAATAATTTAATGCTGAGATGTCTATTTTTCATAAATAGAACTATTTTTTTTCATTTGAAGCTAGAAATTGCGTCAGCAATTCCAACTTCAAATGAATGAAAAATAGAAACAAGCGATTCAGCAACAGAAGGGTTAAAATAATTTCCATAAATCATATGAATCAACAAAATCCATAAATCTCCACACACATGTCATTTACTTGTAGACTTTGAAATACATATATAACAGTAACACCACTTGCCTAGAATAGCACAAAATAGGCTTTTAAATGGAGGGAATCTGAAGACATCGGTGTGAATGATTTTCCAGCCATTGTCATCTTCATCCACGATATCTTCCTCCTCATCCACATTGTAACGGGCAAAGTCATTTTTCAGCACTTTGGTCTACAAAAGTGAGATTATACAAACAAAGTCATTTTTCAGCACTTTGGTCTACAAAAGTGAGATTATACAAACCATTCTCTATGAAATTTACATTTTACATTTCACTATCAAACAATTGTTAACCCTTTTCCTGCTAATTTATTTAAATTTTCACCCACTTCAAGTTGTGTTTCACTAACGCGTTCCACAAACTGAAGTGGTTGAAAATCATTTTTATTTGTTTAAATTGAGAGCAAATATAAACGAATATTGATGTTTAAACATTCATTACCAATAACAGTGATTTAATCGGCAAATAAAATAGGCTAAAAACGACAATAGTCGAGATCAGCAGGATGAGGTTTAAAGGGTGGTGATTTACCCAGTGAAAACCATAGTACAGTCATCATACAATCGTTTAAACATCACAAAATTGTGAAAACATACTTAGATTTTCAGACATTTATATATATTATTTGGGCTGTATTATTGAAAATTAGAAAAAACAGCTGATAACAGTACATTGTACTATCAACAGGACAGAATGGTTGATACAAAAAAATACACAGTTACATTTTCCACTAAATAAATTCAGATGTCAAAAAATGAATGCAAGGTTTGAATCAAACAATTCTTAATACCAATGCTATAAATACCAGAATGAAACACAATTTACATGTTCAAATCAGCAGCTAAATAGTACACTCACCAGAATAATAACCACAAATCCAATGAGCAGGAAAACGAGAACCATCGAGTTAATGATGGACAACCAGTGAATCTACAACAGAAAGATATAGTTTATCCTCTGAGCTGTCACATTTAAATTTTCAGCCACTTGGAAGTTGGTGTGCTTTGTACCATATTTCTATCTGGACAATTTTAAATATACAATGCGATAAGCATGGATTAAAAAAAAAAATAAACTGTGTTTGTGTCTACATTATTAAGCAGTGCATACAAACATCAGCTTGTTTTAAGCTACATTTTGTAATATTGTTGTCAGGGGCAGATCCAGGATTTGAAAAAGGAGGGGGCGCAGGTGGCCAGGAGGCGAGTTCTTAGGCATATTTAGGCCAATTTAGGGGACTTTTTAAAGAATTTGGGGCGAAAACGAGTGGGCTTGCGCCCCTGCGCCCCCCTCTGAATCCGTGCCTGGTTGTATATGTGATATTCATGTCAATATTCTGACATGCAACAACATATTGTAATTTGCAGTTTTTTCCTATTACCTCTAATGTTTTAGGGAAGAAACTGTTGTCTCTCACTCGCTTGCCTCGCTCAGAGTGTTTCATCCTGAAAACATTCACAGAATAAGTATTCTCTTCAACTATCCCAGCTAATACACTCATCTATTCTCTTTAATTCTCCTATGTATGATAAAAATATAAGAGAATAGAACTTCAATAAAATAATTTAATTTCATTTAACTTAATTTGAATGTTGCATATTTCAATGGACTATGTCATTTTCAGTAACAAAAATGAATAAACAATGGTTCAAAAGCTGATTAGAAAAAAATTGTACACACTCTGTTTGAATCCATTTTGCACCATATGTGAACTTGATCTTAAAGGGTGTATCCACATCATCAAGTGGAGCTGGCGGCTTATCCTTTGTTGAAACATTGGCATAGATGACCTGTGGAAAGGACATATTAAAAAGATTTTAATAGATTTTTGATAATTAGATCATAAATTGGGCAACATAAAGAAGTTAGCAAAGGGGCGTCTTTGACAACGAGATTTACATGCTCATTTTTTTTTAATACTCCTTCTTGATATAATAATAATAATCTACAACAAAAGTCATAGAACATTGAGTATAGGAAATAGGCAATTATTGGAGATTTATACACACACACAAAAATCTACTAAAGATTCTCATAGAGGTGCCAGTGGGTACTGTGAAAAAATCTGAATTTACTTTTTGGAATATGCCATATTTCGGTCATAGCAGAAAGCCTAATTTACTTTGCAGAAGTGAGAAAAATTCTGTGAATTTCCAGAAAACTGGCCTACGTGGAAACCACACAATACCCCCCCCCCCCCAAAAAAATATATAAAAGGTAGATTGTGAAAAAATGAAATAACAATTGAAATAATAAAATATTAATATAGTCAGTTACCTGATCTCCATTGTATTCGATGTTGAAGTGCAGGTGCACCCACAAGTAGATTTTGTGATTATGAGGTAAAAATCCACCTTCCTCCAAATGTCCAATAAATCCCCGCACAGGTATGTCATCTGTGGAAAGATAGTTTGTTATTATCGTAACTAAACCTTAATCCTTACCAGCGCGGGGATCAACTTGGGATGTCAGAATCTGACGTCTATTGACGTCAGATTCTGACGTGATGATGTCAGCACTATACATAAATATCAGGTTAAAAATTTAAATTAAAAATTGTTAAAAAAGAATTTGGCAGATGTAAAGAGTTAACACTTAAACTGCTTTTAAAGCACAACTATTAGTCGTTTTAAATCTGAATTTGGCAGATGTAAAGAGTTAACACTTAAACTGCTTTTAAAGCACAACTATTAGTCGTTTTAAATCTGTTTGATTAGCAGTTTAAATCACAGTTATTGGGATCTAGATGTGCGTTTAAACATCAAGATTTGCAAATTTTGGGTCTCAAAATAAACAAATATGAGTGATTTCAACCCACAAGTAGTGGATCACAGTAGCGAAAAATTACTTCAAGTGGGTGAAAATTTAAATTATTTAACTTAGTGCTGTAAGGGTTAATTGTTAGCTAGACTAAAAATGTCCAAACCTATGACAAATTCAAAGTAATACAGATCCTCTATAGCATCCTTCATGCGAGTGAGATCTGCCTCATCTAGAGTTACCTCGCAGAGCTCACGTTCACTGATATCCTCTGAAATAATAATATATTATAATGAAAGTTTCATTTATAAGAAAAGATTGTCAATCAAACTGCACTCTGTATCTAGTTTATAAGTGAAGTAGGTTCACATATATGCAAATATATAATCAATGTGATTAGCAAATACACACAAACATAACATTGAAAAATTATTTGAAAGCAGTGTTTACAAGTTTTACTAAGATTGAAAAAAAGAAAAATTAAAGTGGTTTACTGGAAAAACTTAATTGTCTGATGATTAAAGAGAGAAGAAAAATAAACCTTTGAACTTGATATCATAATTAGAGATGGCCATACGATCTCCATCCAACACTTCACCAAGTGTCAAGCTTTTGTGCTCGATCTAGAAATCACAAGTTTATTTTTAGAAATCACAAAATTATCCAAGCACCATTACAAATGTCTAAGACTGTTGACGGTTTCGTTATTTAAAAGCACAAGACAATCTCATAATTGACATATGGTTAAAATTAAAATTCTATAACTTAATGCTTCAAAGAAATTAAAACAATACTTTGACATAATCAATGAAATACTTGAGAATTAAAACACTTACAGTATCTGGCCGACACACAGGGAGCTGGTAGTAGTGATATGTTTCATGAGGATTAAAGTATGGCCCAACTTTATTCACATATACAAAAACCTGATAATTGGAAAAAAAATATCAATCAACAGCAATATATGGTATGCATAATGCATTGTTTAAAACAGTTAGAACACCCTTCTTAAAAATCCTTAACGATCCTTCTATGTATAGAAAGGAGTTAGATAAAATAAATAAATAAAATCATTTTTCTTCACAGAAATCTCAGCAATGTACCAGTATCAAGGGATCTGGTCGGTGGCGTCCTAAAGGAAACGATGTAATTGTTGGGGATCATCATCAGTCCCGGATATATTCTAGATATGTGACTGTTCCCCCAGGATCAATCTCTGATATAAATTCGAGAATTGATTACATGAGTATAACTATGACATCATTAAATTAATCTGGTCTCAGCAAGAGTGCAGCATCAATTGAATCTGGTAGTCAATGGGGTAAGAAAACATCAGATGATATATTGTGATTTAGATTTGCTGGCCAAGTTACTCATCAGGTCATGTGTTGTTAACTCATTTAGGATGGCCCCCTCAGTACATGTATACAAGTTTCTGTGGACAGAACATTTTTAAATAATGACTATGATAGTATGTTATCTTGAGCATTGTCTTGTAGTTAAGTAAAGCTTGTCCAAGAAAATCTTGGGTTACATCTGGAACTAGTTTACAATCTTCTGGTCAATGTATCCAACAGTATTTAATCTGAATCCCAAAATATTCCATGCAGAAAAATTCACATATTTTTATTTGAACTATCGATGCCTATGCCTAATGAGCTGGTAGTCTGAGCTCGGTCAGTAGGCCCCTATTTGTTAAACTATTTACCCTTACACTGCTGCATAAAATTTGCAGCATGTGTGGTTCCCACACAGGCAATATCACAAGTAATATCTGGCGTGTTTTTTCTTAAAAAAAAGCATCTGGTGAACAACTGATAATAAAAGCCATTATTTTACAAAATCAGTCAGTTGGCTATCTTTAAAGAGCAAATACGGTATATCTCTGCATATAGTGCGACGCCATGTATAATACAAGTTAGGATCTGAGGCCTCGGCTGACCTGAAAAACGCCTGCCCCTCTGTATAATACGACCTCAAAAAGTGGATGTCGGCAGCGTCCCCGGCCATCTAAATGTGAGGCATGGATATTATCTTGTTCTACTAAATAGCGCTGTGACACAGGACAGACACGGGTCTACATACACGATGCTCAATGACGGAAACAGCAGCAACAGTACAGCTCTGCAAAACCAAAGGGTAGTATCTGCTTACTTGTAAAGTAAGCAGATACTGTATTTTCACGGCAGAGTGGATGTCGTCGGGACTGTCTGGTTTTGGGTATTCTGAGGCCTGCATAGGCTACATATACACCCCCATTTTAAAATATTTATATTTCGTCGGCAAATTTATATTATTTTAATTTATCTATTACAAAGACCATATTTTTGTCTAGACACTAAACGGGGCCTGTCTGACATTCGGGCTGTGACCGGTGACCTCATCAGATGTCTAGATACAAGAGGTGGCTGTAAAATTAGGTATCAGGGTGTAATAGCACAGCCGCGCTCTGTGAACTACAGCTAACAGATACCACCATTTGCTCAATACCCTATGAGAAAAACAACCTGCATATCTGGCTGATCTACTTGTTCGGCCGAAATGCTCAAAATATCTACGCTCCACTAATTCGAATAGATTTTTTGTTCCTCGTATAAAGATTAAGACTGGGTCAAGAGCTTTCTCTATATCTGGTCCAGCCTTATGGAACGCCCTGCCTGTGCCAATACGTAATACCAAAACAATCTTAACATTCCGGAAATTACCTCAATCTCACCTATTTGACCTGGCTTTTCCATCATAGTCCCTCAGCAGCCCGGCCCCCTGTTGACGAACCTGCTTTGGCCTCGATTAAGACACATGATCACGCTAAGGATTTGTGCGCCTCTGAGCTGAGGATATAGCCGCTATAGAAGTTTATAGAAGAAGATTTTTTTTTATTTGATTGATTGATATCAGCGGTAGGCGTTAATGTTATCCAAGCAATGTGGACATTCTGAGGCCTACACGTATAGAATTTGCCATCTGACATATAATCTGTGATATCTTATTATATTTCCTGAACGCATTTCTCTTATTTCAATACATCTTAATAAAATATCATGTTCAGATAGGCCTACCGGCTTACACAATAGAACACTCCCATATATGAAAGGCGATCTTAGATTAAATCATTATTAATATAAATGAACAGGTCAGGAGTGTGAATTGGTTGCAGATTAACGGCGTCATTTATCTGCCCGTGGTTGTCAAAGGTGCCACACGCGTCGGCGGGAAAGTGAGACGGGGGCACTCACAACAAACACGACTCTATGTCCAATGCTGCTTAATAATTGTTGGGCCAGCTTCGACGACAGTGTCCTAACATTGACCCAGCATTGCGTTAGTGTATCGTGCTCACTTGGGGGCCGCTAATCTGCTAATATACGTGGTCCTTGAAATACAGTAAATGACATTCTACTATTTGGAAGGGCACAGTCTAGCCGTTGTTCTTGTTGTATAGGCCTGCTTACCAAACACGCTGACTGTCCTACGTTTACAGATACGTTTTACCGCTAGAGAACTTATCGCTGAACTTACTGCTAGAGAGCTAAAAAATTGTATTAAATTACTCGTCGCCCACAGCAGGCTGCGCTTGGTTTATTTTGGGCGACTATAGTCGCCCATAGCAGTGTAAGGGTTAAAATATCCCCGTCGACATTTTTTTTTAGTAATTGCCATTAAAACTTTAGGGTCTGGGGTTCAAATAGGGGCAGTCAGGTAAGCAGAAATGATGGTATTTTTCTTCGCTGTGAAGTGGCCAGAATTGCAGGGCTGTGTTATAAAATCTATTGCATATCCAAACGGTGGTGTCACTGGTGACAAGGACTTAGCCAGGAAATGATAAAAGGGAGTCCAAATTTACTTATTGCTGGGCTAAGATGGGGTCTGCTCAAAAAGCAAATTGGTGTAATCTAGCGATATTTTTTTTTATTTTCCAAAAGACGGCTGGACAAGTCTCAGTCATTGACTGACCAGTGATGGGAAGTTACAATTGTCATACATTAATTATTCGTTATAGCACGAATCGTTACTACACAAATCGGATATAACACAATGCAACCATGGATCCCAAAATTTTACACTATCTTTTTTACCATTTTTCTGGAAAAATCGTGTCATAAATATTTGAACATCCAATTAAGCATGAAATTGTCCGCCAACGTCACATGTTAATCGTGCAGTAGCGGTAGGCCTAATCCTTCACGCATGACGCTTGTACGCAAATTCGCCGGCAAGTGGTATTGCACAGCACATAACGGCACCCTTTTAGAACAAGAGTATCTCATTTCGTATTTTTCCTAATTACAATTCAAACACGAATCGTGTAATAAATAATCTAAAACAAATGTGACGTGCACAATTAGATCTCAGAAAAGGTATTTACTCAATCAAATTAACTTAATGTGGTGTGTTTAGCAAAAGAACATGTTTATTTAAATCGTGTAATAAAAATATTATAACACGAATAATATTGTTTTTCCATGTTTTTTTAATCTGAATTAAAATATTATAACACGAATGTGGTAAAGTTGCAAGTTTTTAAAATGGCGTGTAATGAAATATTATAACACGAATATGATGTGTTTTATATTGTGTTATAAAATATTATAACACGAATATGGTGCTTTTTATATCGTGTTATAAAATATTATAACACGAATATGACGTGCACGATTTTATGTCAGTAATACTAGCTATTTAAGAAAATTTACTTAATTCAGCAGGTTTAACAAAAAAATTTTTATTTTTAAATCACTTATTAAAATAGGTCGTCAGAGGTGGTGACACGCCAATCGTTTGATGAATGCCACTTCTTGACAACTTACATTGTGCAATGTCGAGCAGCGTTCTCGTTTGTATTGCAAGGTGTTATGTTCGCGCCAATTTTGTGAAGCACATCATGTTTCTTGACGTGTAGTACACTGTTCAGTACTACATGGCTAACCCTTGAATTATTAATCGCCGTCTTATTCCATTCCTAATTATTTAAAATAAACATAAATCTTATATGAACTTGATCTCCTGGGACCAAAACGTTTATCGACCATTGGCGGGCAGTTACGCAATCTTCGGCGCCGTCAGTGAAATGAAAGCAGTGGCTAGATGATGCTTAAATATTGGCCCAGCATCACAGATGCCGGCCCGTCATTGTAACAACATTGTCCGCTCGCTTGGCCACGTTAACCTTTTTACACCCATCAAACCCGATTCATGTAAATTTAAAACCCAGTTTTTGTCAGAACAATACCAAGTATGGCTACAAAATTGCTACACTATGTTTCTGCAGCACGTTATTTTATGCAATAGATATATTTATATTACACTGAGGACTATACTGTTCTAAATGTGAATGATTATTATTTTAGTTTTGATGACTAAGTGACTGCAAGGTTAGTGTCTGCAGTACGGCAATGTGTATTGGCGCTGGTTATATTTTCATATAGACTTGTTTGCAGATGTACAATACACGGATTAGCACGGGTGTTTTATCAAGTGTGTGGAATCAACCGTGACAAGTAATCAGTACATGTATTGTTCAGTTTATTTTGGAGTCAGTTAACTAATCACCCCCCCCCTCCCGTCGGGATAATTTATTGAAGCGTTTTAACCGTTTTCAAGCCTACAGGCTTGGTAGTTATCCTATTAATAATATAATATCAGAGGTATAATACTTTATTACATGATTTAAAAGAGCAACATATTCGTGTTATAATAAATTATTACACAATTAAAAAACATACAAAAAGACTGGTGTTAGATTAGTTTATTAACCAATTTAAAAGAAAATATAAAGAACATTTTATGTTATGATAAACATGTCATTTTGTTAAATAAAGTTATTATATTAGATTTATTGGTGTTGCATAAATATATTTTTATGCCGATATGATCAGTCACAAATCACCGTCAGTATGGACAGCTCACCGACAAGTTTGATTGACAAGCGTGTTCTAACGCTGATTGGTCAATATCTCCCTCCCATCTCACCTGACCACGACACTGGCCCAGCATTAAATCAGCACTGGTTCATTTGCGGGCAGTTACGCGATGATCGACGCCGTCAGTAAACGTGAGCGTGTCAAACCATCTCAAGCCTACAGGCTTGGTAGTTATTCTATGAATATTATAACATCAGTGACATGCTGTTTTATTACACGATTTGGAGAAACATAATATTCGTGTTGTGGTAATTGACTGCACGATACAAAAATGTAAAGCCATCGTGTTTGTTGTGTTCAAATGCTGATTGGTCAACACCCGCCTCCCATCGCAGCGGGCCTTGCCAGGATGATTGACAGTCTCGTATGATCTCACGTTGAGAGTGATATTTCACGAGATTTTGACACCTCTACCCTCAAAACGATGACGTCATTAAACACTGTGCATGACATGGACTTGAATACACAGCGACACTCCTGTATTCCT
This sequence comes from Flabesymbios commensalis, assembly GCA_964017125.1. Taxonomy (NCBI): domain Eukaryota; kingdom Metazoa; phylum Annelida; class Polychaeta; order Terebellida; family Flabelligeridae; genus Flabesymbios; species Flabesymbios commensalis. The sequence goes on from CAXHKU010000290.1 coordinate 28,962, forward strand.
GATTCAACTAATTTTACTTCTACTGTTTATATTAGACACATTCAACCAATTCACATTTTTTATGATTTACAAATATTAATTAATAAAACTTCTAAAACTATGATATTTGTACAGTAAATAAGGCCGGGAAATAACGTTATGCTACAAGCTAGTATAGTGTCCCATGTCAGTTATTTATTCTACCGCATCCCATGTATCTCCAGTCATATCGACCTATTAATACTAGATAAAATCGGGCCATTTCGTATAACACCATCGGCTTATAACACGATTCGTACTTATGGACCCCACAGATCGTGTTATAACGGATAACTACTGTAATTAATATAACAGAGTCCTCAATAATTTTTTTAATAAAGACTAAGCAGCGTTCACGACTGACGGTGGTCCGGTGGTCCGAGACCACCAGAAATTATGTCGGACCACCAGAACATTCTATCCAGTGGTCCTGTGGACCACCAAAATATCTAGCTCTATAGTTGCAGTCAACTTCCACCAGCGTTGGGTGTTTTTCGCTGATTTCTCAGTCAATTCTAAATCAATTTTCATGAAATTTTGCAAACACTCTTTTGAACTATTTCGGCGCCTACCCTGAAAATTTCGTGTAATTTGAATGAATATTGCAAAAGTTAGACCATTTGACATGTAGTGGAATTTCGTGAGTGAAGCTGATAGCGTGCAATGGGTTTATAGAGGAGCGTCATAATTCGCAAAAACTACATGGCAAATGGTCTAACTTTTATACTACATAATATTTTTTCCTGAAATTTTTAGGGCAGGTGCCGTAAGACTAGAAACTAACATTTGTCAAATTTCATGAAAATCGGATGAAAATTGTTTGAGCAATGAGCGAAAAACATGCAACGCGAAAGTGACAAATTTAAAGTGACTTTTACTATAGTGTATAGACTACTCGCCGTCAGATTAACTTGTATCGCATGTTTTTTGCCGATTTCTCAGTCAATTCTCAGCTGATTTTTATGAAATTTTAAAAGGCCTATTGTCGGGTCACCCGCCAAATACTGCGCAATTTTCATCTAAAAAAATTATATAGTTCAAAAGTTAGACCATTTGACATGTAGTAAATTTGTAATTACGACGCCCCTCTATAAACCCATTAAACTGGTTAGATTGAAGTTTAAAAATTGCATTAGGCCTACATGCCAGATGGTCTAACTTTTGAACCATAGAATATTTTTTTATGGAAATATTCTCACTGTAATTCGGCGGATGACTCGAACAGAGTCCTTGCAAAATTTCATGAAATTTGGTTGAGAATTGACCGAGCAATGGGCGAAAAACATGCGATACACGTTAATCTGACGACGAGTACCATATAATCAGAATCGTAACATGCCCCGAAGATATAAACAATCGTCGCAACTCGCGGGCGATAATACTAGAAACACTGTATCCTTTCTCATCTTTTTGAAGGAACAAAACACGTGTTCCTGATCATGAGGGTCAGGAATATTTTACATTGAGATCGATCATCATCCTTGAATTGTCTCCTGTCATGCCTTTTGTGGTTTTACAAAATTAACGATGTGAAACACATGATCGCAAAAATGAAAAAAATTGGTTCAAGATTTCCAAGTGTTATAACGTTAGTTGTTGTCAGGACCACTAAAAAAATTGTAGGACTACCAGATCTTCTGAGCTGGTGGTCCTGTGGACCACTGCTCATAAAAGTTTGTGTCAAACCCTGCTAAGTAATATTTAATTGACATTAAACGAAAAACAAAAGTATATCTAAACAGTGTCATTCATAAACTGCAAACCACAACAATAATTAATGATCATTATTCAGATCCTGATCGAAATCCGGATAAACCACTCAATTTAGGTAACCAAATTTTAGCCTAGATGGGCGCATGCGTTCGTAAAATAAATAACTTAGGAGCATATCACCTTGAATACTGAACGCTACTAACCCTTACACTACTATGGGCAACTATAGTCGCCTGAAACAAACCAGCAGCCTACTGTGAGTGACTATAGTCGCCCATAGCAGTGTAAGGGTTAGTAGCGTTCAGTATTTGTCTTTCTGTTTGTGCTTTAACCCTTTCAGTCCTGACTTTTCTGATAGACTCACCTGATGTGGCCCAGTTAGCACAAAAGTTAATTTGATGAAATTTGAATAAAAAATCACTTTTATGACAGTTGGGGGTTCTACAAATTACTGTTACTTATGTTTGGTATCATATTTGATAAATCATTGCCAAATGAGAACTAGGATACCAGTGCTTGTTAAATGTGCTGTTGCCATGGTAACAAACCTATTTTTTTTCGCCATCAGGGGGCGCTAAATACCATTTTTCGACCAAAATTGACCATTGTTGCCATAATTGACCCAGGATGTTTTCATTAACATTTTATGGAAGACTAGGATCTCTTTTTTATTTCTGTATGTTTTGGTTGAAATAGAAATAAAATTGAAGTAGTTATCGGCGACAAAACGACACTTGTTTTCAACGAATTCCGCGGCAAAAAGTATTTTTTTCCTGCAGTGACCTTCGACATAGAAATAAACCGTCATGACCTCTGACCTATTAAAATTCCGCCGCCGAATTTTGTAAAAGATTGTTTGGGCCATTGATAAATTTCGGCGATATTAATACATGTGTAATTTATTCGTTTGTTATTCCATCTACTTTGCTTGCATTTGACTTTTTGGAGGCCATTTGACGATGCATTCATGCATCGTGCGGCCACGGATCGGCGATGCATTTATGCAACATGCGGCCGTGAATCGGCGATGCATGAATGCATAGTGCGGATTGAAAGGGTTAAAGATGGCTAACTGACTGATTTTGTAATATATTTTGTATCATTTGTTTATCAGATGCAGATTACTTAGTGGGAAACCACACATGCTGCAAAGTTTATGCAGCAGTGTAAAGGTTAAACACCCACAATTTTACTACCACACATCTGTAAATTTAGAAGCGCATAAATATATTTTTTAGTGGCGCAAATGGATTTAGAGCAAAATTTAGCGCGCGACCGGGTAGATTGAGCCCTGTATTGTAATGTAATGATATAGTCCAGTAAATTCAGATCATCCATTTAATTCTTTAATAATCTAGACTACAGTGTAATCTAACACATTAAATTTTAAAATTGTCCAATAAAATTATGCTATAGCCTTTTTTCATAACTGATGACATGTTAAAAGAAATATTTGACCTCATTTTTTCACTGAGCAAATAAAATGCTGTGCTAGATCAAAATTTGAGCTAATTATAAAAACGTCCAAAAGTTGTGACCACAATTTTGCAAATTCGGGCAGGGATACAGAAAGCAAAAAGTCACCCATACACTTGAACTTTTTGAGCAGCTGAATAAAACTACTAAGATGGGCTATCTGTAGATATTGGATTTTACGATACATCAGGGCACCCAATGAGTGCCCTGCAATACTGTAAACAGAGCAAATATACCACATAACAATCAGAAATTTGGGCATAGCCTCCAGCCCCGGGAGTCATGAAAGAAGAAAATTTTTGATGGATTTTCATCTTTATGGCTATGAAACTTCCATTTTTACCCTCGTTGCGCCCCATGAGGAAGCGTAGGGCAGGCAAACAAAACTTTACCCGGGTTTTACCATGTTTACCCCGGGCAGCCTTCCCCAGGTCAGGGCTTGAAATTGGACTAAATTTCCACTTGTCCAGTCGGACAACTGGCTAAAAAAATGACTAGTCTTTTCCAAAAATATCACTTGTCCTTCCTAATTATTTTCAAGCAGGAACATTCATCTGGAAAGACAAGCTCAGTGGAACTAACTCGTCCTTCCCAGATTCTCGGTCGTCTCGGACGATTCGACAAGGCCAATTTCGAGCCCTGAAGGTATCTCAATTCTAGAGATTGCCACATTGTTCCGTCCAAATGGTCTTAATGATGTCCTCCAGAACTTCCTCATAGGGCAGTGATAGTCTATCTTCATTTTTGGGAATTTTTTGGGCACAGGTGTAAAAAAAATAATTAGAAAGGGCCACAGCATGCCTGTTCCACTTGACTCTATCATGTCTATAGTCTCTGACACAATTATCTGGAGCGCATGCTTTCAGCCGTTATTCCCGTCAATTCTAAACCAAATTTTCTGAAATTGTGCACAGGACATTTTCAGTTCATGTCCTAATAACCTTGGTAAAAATTTCGGGAAATTATATTTAATATTTCAAAAGTTAGACCATTTGACATGTAAGAAAATTTCCAGAATTAGTGTAGGCCTAATATGGGTTTATAGAGGGGTGTTATATTTTCAATAATTCCCTACATGTATGTCAAATGGTCTAACTTTTGTAATTCTTCATATAACTTTACAATTTTTTAACAATGGTAGGGAATGACTTGGAAATGTCCTGTACAAAATTTCATGAGAATCGGTTGATAATTGAAAGAGAAATCGACGAAAAGCATGCGCTCCAGATAATTGTGTTATAGACTTTATAGACAAATAACTAATTAAATTCTACAAAGATGGCTTCATTTCGACCAGTAATAGTGAGCAAAAAGAACTTCAACTAAAAACAGAGAAAAATATGTCTTTCAAAGCAGTGTATCACAAATTCACATAAAAATGGCATACATCCTGAAAAAAAAACGTAAAAACAAATAAAATATCTCCCTGGAAAGTACCTACATTGTGTGTGAACAGTGAAGCATGATTATCAAGAAAAATGAATCATGAAATGATTAATATCATTCATATCAATCATGATTTCAAGACATGAAATGATGAGTAATTGAATCATTCGATGATTCATGTGATCTGGAAATTCGATTTGCAAATAATCAAAACTTGTTAAGTTTTAGAACAGGCCTACCTTGTCATTATCTTTATAATTCAAGCTATAAACGACAGAGAAAGATGCCAACACAGCAACCCAACTCAACGCAGCCATGTTGACGTGAACACAGCGAATGTTGGCACGTCTGCACTCTTCAGCAACACACAGTCAGTGCAGTGTCACTGCTGTCAGTGAATTGTGACTGAAAAGGGGAGGGGATCCGTTCGGGCATGTCAAAACTTTGCCTGTTTATTTAGAATAAGCTATGGTTTTGACATTATAAACATTATATCACAATATTCACAAATGTATTTCTCATTCATTTACATGCAATATATAGCATTACCTTTTCATTATCTTTATAATTTAAGCCGTAAACAATTGTGAATGATGCCAACACGGCAACCAAAATCAACGAAGCCATGTTGAATAGCCTCGAAACCTTCTGTTCATAATAATTTTATTGAAACAGAAATAAAATTATTTTGATGAAATTATTTTAAATCAATGTGATGTAAACAAAAAAATGTTACAGAAATATAAAATTACAGTTATTATTATTACATAGTTTAGAGATTAAAAAAGTCTCAAATTGCAAAAAATGACAAACAGATGTCGCTCATGTCAACGTCTCTTTTCTAAACATAGATGTCGCTCAAGTAAAATAGGCTAGTTCCCATTAAAACAGCTAGCTAGCTTGAGTCGTTATGCTTCACTCAACCATAATATATGGACAAAGCACGCCACTGCAAAACTTTTCCACAATCAACATATAAAGAAATTAACTAATACTCTCTCTCTATATATATAGACCTCATCTTGTCCCTTTTTTACAATTCAGATTTTCAGGGGTTTTGTCCTGAAAAATGAGATACAAAGTTTAAAACTTCATTTTTGATAATTTTTCAAATGCACAGTTTAAAAAAAAAAAAAAAAATAGAATACTTTGCAAAATATGTCTTGAGCATTTTTGTATAAATAGGCCTACTATACAAAATAAAAACATGCAAAATCAAATATATTTCAATGTAAATTTTGCATTGTTGCTCAGTGTAAATTAATGGTCCTGATACATTGCAGTAGGCCTATAGGCCAATGTGAGATATAAAGCCTGTTAAAAATATTGGTGTTTTTACTTTTCCTAATAAGAACAGTAGGACTATAGTGTGTGAGCCTATATGTTCAATAACCATTCAATATATTGTTTAAAATAAAACCTCAACAATAAAATAAAATGTGGGTGTCATTGTTACCAGACCAATAATTATTGTAGCCTATCTACTATTTCAAACATAATGCATTTTATGATGACGTTTTTTAGTTAAGAGCAAATTAAAGAGGTTACGGCCAAAATACGTTGCCAAAATACGTTACAAAATGAAACGTATTTTGAAGACATCCCAGCAAACAACGCATTTGTAGGCCTAGGCCTATAACATGTATACAATGTTGGACCAACGTCGAAGACGTTGGACCGACGTTATATAAATGTTATGGAAATGTTTTGTGTTTGCTGGGATAGGCTACCTACCTAGCAAACATGACACATCGACCCAATGTTGGACCAAGGTTGGCCCACCGTCTACGACGTCGGCCCAGCATTATACTAACATTGGGTCGATGTGTCGTGTTTGCTGGGTAGTGAGTATCTGAAGGGCCATTTGTTGTTAAGTGGTCACATCACTATCTCCAGTGGTGGATTTAGACCGGGTTGACTGGTTTCCGGAACCCTAGCTGTCAGCATTCTGAAATCTATCAAATTAGACTACACAGGATTTATTGGTTATCTAAGAAGCACTAGGCCTACTTAAATTATTTGATTTTTTCAAGATGGAACCCAATCACCGTTTTAATGACAGGGTTCATTAGAACCCAGTCATCATTTTGATGACAGGGTTCCGAAACAAACTGATACGGGTAAATGTAGGCCCTAGCTGTGTAGGCCTATATCTAAATCATAATCTTTCATAGTTGGTCAATTAGCAAATTAGGCAGTCCGTTTCTTTAATTTCAAGATAAGCTTTGTGCCAATAGATGTGGAGGGGTGCATGGGTACATAACACCAGAAGCGGGTAACGGCAACACATAATGTTTGTTCAAGCAGTTTGTCAATTGAGGCCGCCTGCATGAACTTTTACTTAATATTCACACCACCCCTTTTTTCTCAAGATTCAAGATTCAATAGTAGGCCTATATTCACTTTTGAACGCATTCTAGGCCTACACATTGCAACCGTAGTAGTTTTGATCTGTTCATATTCAGTGGCGGATCTGCGGGGGGGGGGGGGGGGGGTTTAGGGAGTTCAACCCCCCCCCCCCTCTTGGGCTGCCAAGTGAAATCCTAATGTATCAATTAATAGTGCAATCTGACTCTCTGAGAACCTATATCGTGAATTCCAGCGTTACGTAATCACGAGTTGAACACATTTTTTGCGATTTCAACTCGCACTGCCTGAAGGCATTACAAGATGTATTTTGCTCATACACGTATGACATGATATGACATTTCTCAACAATACTACAGCATGCATCAACCAGTTTCATCGCCCATAAAGGAGTAGGCTATCAACCTCTGGGATTCCCGTTACGTAATCACATGGAAATGAATGGAAGCGTAAAAGTTTGCTATTTTTCAGATTAAAAAAACAGCTGCAATATGAAAGAAATTAAGAACTTTTTTAGTCCTATATTGTAATTAATCTATTGTAGAATACGAAAAGCACTATTTTTTACCAAAATTGCTCACTAACATCTTTCCTACGAATTAATAACATCGTTACGTAATCACATTTATGTGCGTTACGTAATCACTATTTTTTTTATAGTGGTGTTTAGTAGCTTACTATATAATATCGATATGCTAGTAACTTAATAACTAATTGAGCTAAATTCATTTTGTTTTCTCCATTTGATGTAAAAACCTTACAGTAGGCCTATGAATTCTGAATAACATAGGTCAATATGTGTTTTTAATGCAAATTTCCCAGTAAAATAGACCTTTGTACAAAATAGAATAATTTTAACTATTTTAAAACTGGACAAATCCAATATGGCCGCCATTCCACTGTAAATCTTATTTTTTGTATTTTGATTTGACTCACACATGCTCCGGACCGTTAATAATAATATTCAATGCAATATTTTGGACTTATTTAGTATATTTCAAAAAAATTTAAAAAATCGAAAAATTCAAGATGGTCGCTTTGACCTAATTTTCAATCATGAAATCGATTAAAGGATTTCACCCGTCTCAAAAGTGATAAAAAACAAAGATTATATCTGACCCCTGTATATAAACGCATTTTATTACACAATAATTTAATTTTAGATCAGAATTAACACAATCTCTGTTTGACATATTGTGACCTTTTTGTCATGTATGTGATGACATAACGGTGATTTTTGTGATTTCGTAATGCCCACTACTAGTCCGGCAGCCATGGTGGTATACTTGGACTTGGAGTATATAGCTTTTTTCTTTGCAGAATACTGCTGCCCAGACCCTCTGTTTGAAGATTCCGGAGGGTGTGGAGGTGTCACCCTTGGGCAATTCTAGTTATTCACGTTTTTCAAAATGGCCGCCAAGAGCCATAGTGGAAATATAACTTTTTCACTTTTAGGCCTAGAAATATGTATAATACCACTTTTCTAACTGAATTGACCACGAGAAACTCACTTCCGGCATTATTTTTTAATTTAGAAGTCGCTGTTGTGCATGAATCCAAGATGGCCGTCACTATACTCAACCACTAAAGTACATTTCTGAACAGAAACAAGTGTGAAACTACATTGCTGGCCAAACGTTATTCTCTGTGGATTAATTTTGTACGTGGATTGAGATCATATATAGTAAAAATTATGAGAGCACAATCAAAACAAAAACGTAATAACAGCAATAATATTATTAGAACAATATTTACTGTAGCAACGACATACAGGCAAATGCTCATATATTCACCACATACGCTACCTTAGTTATACATAAATGGACAACATAGGTAGGGCTTTATAAAATATAATTACCATCAATCTACAATGAATGTTTATACACTCTGAGGCTCAGTTGCCATGAACATCTTACATTGTAGGTCTATACGTACATTAAAATCACCATAAATCATCATTACTTTACTTAAAAAACTAAAAAGGTGCCGACGATTATGCGTCAGCTGCAGAGCTTAATTTGCATGAACCGACAGGCGGAATTGGAGATAACCGTGCAGACAGGTATGATCACTTAATGTCACCGGCCTCATGCAGATGGAGACACAGTAGTAGTAGTAGTAGTAGTAGTAGTAGTAGTAGTAGTAGTAGTAGTATTAGTAGTAGTAGTAGTAGTAGTAGTAGTAGTAATAGTAGAATAATTCTTAACGTCACTTTTCGACACCAATTTTAAATGTCGTCCAAGTGACATTGTAATACACTAAAACCAGAGCAGTCCATTGATGAGATAAATGATGTACAGAATGATGATGATGTGATGGTGGGGTGATAGAGCATGGTGGGCTATTGAGAGTGGTTTCCTTTACTCGCCCGATAAGGGGTCAAGAGGATTTACCCCCAGATATGCTCAGACCTAATGTAAAACACTTGTACCGTTGTTGAGCGGAGGAACCAGGGTAAGCCGCTGGCAATCCGCCCAAAACCATTTTGCGAGCCAATGTCATTTGGGTCAAAATTAGGGAAGAATTTTAGAGCACATTTTCAAAGCTGTACCTGTAGATGTGCTGTTTTAACGTTTTTCTGTGAAGGCATCCGTTGTTGGAGGCGATGGGCACAGTTATGTGGCAGTGGTCCGGTGCTTGTTTGCCAACCCACTGATTCTGACTACATTCAGGCATGTTAGAGTATTGTGGCTGTCCATAACATGCTGCCATAAATGTAGTTTGTTCAAAAATATCTGTGATTTACAGAGTTAGGTCACATATGCGACAGAAAGAATAACCAGCTTGAACACGTATTTACCTGCAGTGCAGTTACCTTTCCCACGTCATACCAACAGGTAACTGTACATGTATCGTACACTGGTGTGACATGCCGACTAATATAATTATTAGGTAGGCTACGATTTGCTTGTAATTCTCAACTTTATAGCTATGATGTTGCGATCCCCAATCAGAGATTCCATGAACATCTCAGTTTAGAATAAAAACACCTGTGTCATCTGAGACGTGTCTCAGATGACACGTGTGTTTTTATTTTGCTTCTGCGCCATTTTACGCAGGGGAGAAACTTGCCCCATGACCAGCCTCCCTCTCAGCAGCTCTCAGTGCCTGATAACAATTTTCTGATTCATCGTGCTTAAATTTGGTCAAAGTATTATTGCATCATGGCTACTTTCTGTTGGCACATTTTCATAACCAATGATTACAAGTTGATGTGTCGATGTGTACAGACCATGGAACACTTAATCCTCTTCAATGTATTTGATGATGGCTCTGTTTAGTTTTATTTAATTTTCATTAACCGCGCAGACCACATTTTGAGCAGGAAGAAGTGCATTGCTAGCCAGTTTGTGGACCGCATAATCTTGTATTTTCATTCAAGCTGAAGTCTTTGCATCTATCAAATATTAGATACTCATACACATTGACGGAAATGAGCTTAGTAGAAAGAAATGACTTAAATTTGGTAGTGAAGTCATAATACAGTTCATTTAGTAGGCCAAGCTATTGTCAACATCACTACTGAACCATCGACCACCAAGCTAGTGGCATTCACAGTTCTACGACATATGTCTACCTGAAGCTGTTAAGGTTACACTTTGATTTAGTTATCTTCGTTTCAATTGTTAAACATAGAGTTAAACATAGCAGTTGCGAATGGAGCCAGTTCGTGCACCAATATATCAGTAATATTGATACTTCTGGGACTTGTTTGAAGCCCGAAAACCCCCCCCCCCCATAAATTACTGCAGGGTCACACTTTGATTTAGTTATCTTCGTTTCAATTGGAGTGTCAAACATAGCAGTTGCGAATGGAACCGGTTCGTGTACCAATATATCATTAATATTGATACTTCTGGGACTTGAGTGAAGCCCAAGAACCCGCCCATAAATTACTGCAGGGTCATACACCTTTTCAGTACCAAGTTTCAACGGTTTTCCAACCCAATTAAACGTTACAATCTGCTTGGTGATTGGATCGAGAAAACTCTCGGCGAATAGTTTCAAATATATGCATGCATTTTATGCCAATTTCTGCAGCTCTATCTAAGTTTACTGTTGATGTGGGATGTGATGGGTCGAAACATAGTTGCATTTTATTCGTGAAGCAAACCGGTCTTTAGAGTCATCTAAAATCCTTGTTGAAAACTCTTCTTTATGCTTATTTTGAGTCTGAATTGTTACAGTCGCATCCATATTCTGGTGACCATGTTCCAGTTTTGCACAAAATTGTAGGCTAAGCGGCCATGTCTATACATACCTTGCTTTAACCACTCCCCCAGGACTATGCCCGTACCTCATATAATTATACTCGATGAACATGTCACTCCGGACACCATTAGAACCACATGGATTATGGTGCATTGTGTGTTCACCTTTCATGCACTGTTTCAAGATATCTAATGCTTATTTCGCAGATAACATAAACCATAACGTGCACAGTCCAGATGCCCTGGTGCAAAACATGTATGGTAACACATGTTCAACTGCAGCTATATGTAAAGGTCAATCTGATTCCCGTTCGAACATTCATATATCATCATGATCATAACTGGTTTCATTAGGAGATCTACCCAAATCTTTGAAATTGTGCTCTTGTTGGCAATATCTACCAACAGCTGTATCAGATCAGACATGCAAACCAGTTTAAATTTGTCAGTGTCTTGATATATGGGAACAAATGAACTTAAAGCCTGATCAATGTTTTGGAGAAAAGAATTGTATTGGGACTATTGTAGGATATATGCCTAGATTAGTCTAGATAGAATCTAGTACTATGCCTTCAATCGCTTTTGTAAAATCAGTAAGTATGCGTATATACCTGTACCTAAACATGCTTCTAATGATACAAAATGTGAATTGCCAATATAACGGTGGCAGCCATCTTGGATTTATGCCCAAATTAAGCTTCTGAACAAAAAAATAATGCCGGAAATGAGTTTCTCGTGTTTAATTTAGTTGGAAAAGTGTTATTATACATATTTCTAGGGCACTGTGGCTATTGGCGGCCATTTTGAAAAAAAACGTGAATAACTAAAATTGCCCAAGGGTGGCACCTCCACACCCTCTGGATTCTTTAAGTGGGGGGTCTGGACAACAATATTCTGCAAAGAAAAAAACTATATACTCCAAGTCCAGGTTAGAGCAAAATAAGAGACTTGGCTGCCGGACTAAACTCTCTCTCATTCGAAATAACTTACACAAGGTAATATTGATATAACTATATGCACAACACTCATATGTCACCTCATGCAGCTCTTTGTAGGTGCTATGGCAACACAGAACGAATAATATGGAAACGAACATGATAATTGCATAATATTTGTCATTTTTGTGATTACGTTACGGTGAATTTTGTGATTACGTAACGGCATTTACACTGCTCACAAGCGACAAAATAAATGTGATGAAGGTAACCACAACATTCATATTTTAGCTCACTTCAGTGCTTTCACATAATTAAAAGCAACACATAAAAAATCATATTCAAAAGTTTAAGTTTTCGTTACGTAATCACACAGGGTCATTTGTGTTTCTTCCAGAAAACATCAGTTTGTTTGTTGCGATATTTTGTAGAACATAAGTTAAGAACTCCATATGGTAGGATTCACGATGATCTAAACATTCACGGCTACGATATAAAACATCTAGCATAATTTTATTGATCAATCAAATTATTGAGGTTGAATTAAAATAAGACACCTCAGAGAACTCGACTTCAAGCAAAAAGGCGCACTTTTTCAAATTCCATAGATCTGAATGAGGTCGATTTTTTTCGTAAAAATAATAGACGGTTTATAATTTATTTTTCGGTACACAAGCGTCAATATGATTACTTGGCAGAGAAAGCATTTCAATGGCGAAATGAGAAATTTCATTTTTATGTGTTTGGTAACGTTTTTCATGGAATTCACGATATGTGCCCGATGTAATCTGAGAATCCAAAAGTGCCCCTGGTACCTGTATGCATGTATATTCTATGAGTGTAGTCTATCTGCTCTGAGGCTGGGAGCTGCTCAAGATTAGCTCCTGATCACTGCTGATTGTGAGGATCTACATCAAAGCGGCCCAACTAGACACAGGAGTAGTGGTGAAGCAGTTCGTCAAGGCCAATCCAAGGCGTCTTCTATTCTGCTATTCTGCTGCTCAATCCTGTTCGATTGACTTGGCCTGTCTGTTCATAAGAGTTCATAAAATGGCTTTTAATAAAAAGTTCAGGAGTTGTTGATTTCTCCAAAGTTGATTTGACTTCCATTATAATATTATCAATCAATAAATTTGACATTGGTGAAAAAATATGTGACAAAAATGCATCCCCTCGACCCCCCGCCCCTCGACCCACGACCCTCGACCCTCAAATTTAATTTTTTTTTTTTTACAGGTCTAATTATAAAATTCGAGAGCCAATACCAGGTCAATGTTGGCTAACCGTCTGCGACGCTGGCCTAAGATTGGCTGAACGCCTCGTGCATGTATGGGGGAGCGTCACGATACCATTATATAGGCCTATGTCAGCCCTTGATGTTGACATGCTTAATTATAGGCGTACATTAACGTGGTGGTTCAGTCGCAGACGATGGCCCAATATTTTTCCATTCCAGCTAAGCACAGCCAGCACGAAGCATTGAGCCAATGTTGGGTTATTGCTGGCCCAACATCTGTAACGCTGGCCCACCGCTTGCGATGCCGCTGTCACCAATGCGTGTGACTGGATGAAGCTGACGAAACAAGAGACATTAAACCAACGTCGGGTGAATACTGGACCAGCGTAACAGACGGTCAGCCAACATTGACCTGACATTGATTCACCATCACTTGATAGCCAGGTTAGCATCACAGTAAGCCTATACCCAGCTAACACGAGGCATTGACACAATGTTGTTTTAATGTTGTGCCGACGTTGAAGACGCGGGCCAACATTATAACAACATTACCACGTGTTTGCTGGGTATAAGTTTTCCGAATTTTATTATTATACAAAAGTTATAATTATATAAATAAACGGAAACTTTTTAAAAATCAAGTCAAGGGGCGAGGGTCGTGGGTCGAGGGGCGAGGGGGTCGAGGGGGTTTTCGAGATACCCCTTTATCCCCAAATTATTTTAAAAGATGCCTCATAATGCAGGAGAGAGCATCTAGATTTCAAAAAATTTCCTGGGGGGCATGCCCCCGGACCCCGCTGGTATGGCGTGCCTACGGCACGCGGTGGTGCCTTCGGAACCCGTGGGTTCAGTGAAATGCAACCCCCCCCCCCCTTGGCTCAAAGCTAGATCCGCCCCTGACATTATTTATTTCTTGCTCTTATCGGTATCGATACATTACCCCTATAACTCGCTAAGGACGACCATAGTCGTTTTTCATCCGATTAATCACCGTTATCGAATACGAAATGTGTGCCTAAACATCAAAATTGGCAAAAGCGCAAATATGAGTGATTTTCCATCCAAGTGAAGTTGTGTCTCGCTACCGCGATCCACAACTTCACTTGGATGGAAATTAGTATTTAGGGTTAATATGTTTAATTCATTCATATTTGCGACGAATAATATTGGAGGATATGCTGTGATGCGTCGATAGGCAGGCCTACTCACAAGACCACTGTTCTTGGTTGACAAAAACGTAGCGGCGGTTGTGACAAAGAAAAAAAGGTTGGCATGCACACGCGTAGGGGAGACCGGGGCACCATGACAATCGGGGCACCTTGAACATCTGTCTTTTTGGCAAAGTATATTGTCTCATTTTGACAACAGAGTCCTCTAGGGAATACTTTTGAACTGTCATTTTTCAGCAGAAAAAATGGCGGTGATACACCAAGGCATGTGTAAGCTATCGCGAAATATGTGTTTTTGATGGTTAAAAGTAAATTATTATGATACACGGATTTTGTTAATACATTAAACACTCATCGAAACTAAGTTAAAACAAGAATGACATAGTAACTACTGAATATTGTGCTTTTTCAAGAACCATGGGTGATAATAGAAGGTCCACCTAAAGCTAGTTAAAGCTACACTTATAACAATTGTCAAGCTGGGGCACCATGGACGGGGTACAATGAACATGCTACGGGGCACCATGGACATGTCCATGGTGCCCCATTATTGATCTTAATGCCCATGGTGCCCCATCCCCAAAGAATATATACTTTTAAAATTTCACTATCCTTAAAATGAATATTTCTACAATTAAATATTACTTTTTTTATTTTTCGTTTGACTATTAAAATGTGTTGATTGACACAGGAAGTCCCTCCAACATGCCTGTAGACATGTCCATTGTACCCCACCCCCATGTCCATGGTGCCCCGAGCTCGGGGGACCATGGACATTTGCCGGATTTTTTTAAAATGGATTTTTAAGTAACATCCAACATGAATATAGGTATTGTATTCCAGTCAAACATTAGGATAGTCCAGCGTTTCCTATTGGTCCATAATACGTTAATGTGCTACAAATATATTTGAAGCTAATCCAACATGAAAAATAGATGTCAATGGTGCCCCGGTCTCCCCTACTTTCGTCTGGCATTGGTTTCATGCATCTGCCGTCGATGGAAACTCACATGCACAGAACTCGATGAACACAGGGGAGGGGGTGTCAGATGTGAACATTCACGATTTTTCTCTTTTTAACCCACACCATTTAATCTGGGACTGGTGTTGCTCTGCTATATTATGCAAGCGGGGATGGACTTGCCAATCTGATAATGGCTGAAAACAAGTTAACTGAATTGAATGATTGACAAATATTCACTTTTATTGTAAAAAATAATGTTTCCAGGGTGACAAAATTATTAGGGAACAATGACAGTTGATCCCTCCCCCACCCTCCCCCCCCCCCCCTGAAAAAAATTAATGTAATCTCCCTAGCCTGGCTTAATTCGCTACAATTTAATATGTGTACCACAGCACAACACAACATATAACACAACACAACACAATTACACAACACAACACAACACAACACAACACAACACAACACAACACAACACAACACAACACAACACAGCACAGCACAACACAACACAACACAACACAACACAACACAACACAACACAACACAGCACAGCACAGCACAGCACAACACACCACAGCACAGCACAGCACAGCACAGCACAACACAACACAACACAACACAACACAACACAACACAACACAACAAAACAAAACAAAACACAACACAACACAACACAACACAACACAACACAACACAACACAACACAACACAACACAACACAACACAACACAACATGCAATGCAATGCAATGCAATGCAATGCAATGCAATGCAATGCAATGCAATGCAATGCACTCAGACTCAGACTCAGACTCAGACTCAGATTCATTTATTTGATCAAATAAAAATAAAAACATTTACATATTTTGAATAATAGTATAGCAATGATCAAGAGACCTCCACTAAAACCGTAGGTCGCTATCGTGGAGGCCACCTTTGAAAAAAAACAGTAATTGAATATGTATGAATAATAATAATAATAAGATGTATAATAATAATAATAAAAGCAATAGAGAATTATACATTTATACACATACTCAGCGAATACGAGGCGCCGACACAACGTTGGATAAATGTTAGGCCGACATCGTAGACGGCGGGCCAACACTGAACCAACATCGGGCCAACGCCCCGTGCACGCAGGATAAAAAAATATATAACATTATACGTCTTGTACACATACATAGCAATCAGGGATATTACATTCTAAATCATAAAAAGTTAATAAAAAGTTTTTGGCGTACATTGACATACCTTCGATACTATGGGTGGTCAATTTTTCTTTGATATTTAATGCACAGTTGTTTATGGTTTCTGGTATAGAAAAAAGTAAGGACTGTTTTGCAAACTCGTGTTTAATGCGACATTTGTATAGATCTTGATTCCTGGTGTTATGTGTGATATTATTTGTTTTAATAGAAAGATTTCGATTTGTAATAGAATTTAGGCTGTTTTATTTTGAATATGTCTTCAGATTTTAAGAGGCGCAAGTTTTTAAAAATTGGATCACAGTGTGCAAATATTTTGCTAAACGTTATGATTCGCAGACATTTTTTTTGAAGTTTTGTGATTAAAAATGGATTATGTCCCCAAACTAGCAAAAAATAATTTATATGTGGCAATACAAGGGAGTTGTAGAGTAAAAGTAGAACATCTATTGGTACAGTGTGTCTTAGTCTTGTCAACATCCCAATTACTCTTGATATTTTTAATGATATGTGATCTATATGGTTGTTCCAATTTAAATGTTTATTGATTATTAATTCGAAAAAATTGAAATTATTGACACAATCGATTTTGTTTCCATCTATTATTATTTCTGGTTCTATAATTTTTTTCTGGGGCTGATGAAATAATATGTATTTTGATTTAGGTACATTTAGAGATAATTTGTTAACTTTGAACCAGATAGATATTTTACATAATTCTCTGTTTATTAAATTATTATTTATGCCTTTCTTTGTTAATAAAGTTGTATCATCGGCAAAAAAAATAAACTGGAACAATTTACTTGAATTGTGGAGATCGTTCACATATATCAGAAACAATAATGGACCGAGTATTGAACCCTGTGGTACACCAGTAGAAATTTTTTGATGGTCTGAATTAACATTATCAAAGTTTACATATTGCGTTCTATTTTCTGGGTAATTTTTTTATCAATCCAGTCGAGTTTTTAGATAATCCGTAGTGTTTTAATTTATGTAGTAAAATATTGTGGTTCAGAGTGTCAAAAGCTTTTGATAAGTCCAAGAATATGCCAATAGGAGTATCACCGTTATCCATAAAGGATAAAATTCTGTCTACAAGTTCTAAAGATGCCATTTCAGTGGAATGGCCTTTACGGAAGCCATATTGACCTTTAAAGAACAGGTTTGAGTTTTCAAAATAAGCATATAATTGTTGGTATATAACTTTTTCAAATATCTTGAAAGAGATGGGAGAAGAGAAATAGGTCTATAATAAGTCAATGGGGTGGGATCTCCTTCTTTAAATAAAGAAATAACTTTCGCAACTTCAAGTTTGTCTGGGAAAACACCAGTTTCCAACATTTGATTAATAATAATGGTTATGCATTGCGATTGCATTGCATTGCATTGCATTGCATTGCATTGCATTGCATTGCATTGCATTGCATTGCATTGCATTGCATTGCATTGCATTGCATTGCATTGCATGGCATGCCATGCCATGCCATGCCATGCCATGCCATGCCATGCCATGCCATTCATTACCAAAAACTGTGATTTAACCAGGTAATAAATGAAATGAATCGGGCTTTAGGCCACCTTTGTGCACATATAGGCTAAACTGGGTCAGGAGAACCTCCTGAGGATGGTGAGATAAATGAGATGACACTTTCCTTCAGACACAGGATTCAAAATTCGAGCCCTGGCGGTCTGAGGCCGAGCACGCTACCTCTCGGTCACGGAGGCTCCCCGCAATACTGACTTTCACACGTGGGTGGGGAAGAAACATTTTTTTGTTTCTTTCAAACCGCCGAGACCGGGAACCGAACCCCGAACTCTGGCGTGAAAGGCAGCGGTGCTAACCACTACCCTATGGGCCCCCGCTCAACCAGGAAATAAAAAATATTAAAAATGATTAGGACTATAAGCCTAAACGTGCTCAGTGTTCAAATGCTAATAGTTTATCAGTGACAAAGAGCAAATGTTACACCCTCCATGGCGTCGCAATTTAGGCCAATGACAATTTAGGGTAGGTAGACGCTGGACCAACATTGGGTTTATGTCTCGTGTTTGCAGGGTATATTATGTATATTGTATTCGGGCCTACATAGCCTATATATCATCTGTATATAAACCACGCCACGACCCAGGTTAATTACCGTGGTACTGTCATCCATTTTCCGACGAGGGCCTAATTATTATTTTTTGAGGTACTGTATGTGACCCGGGTTACCGTACGTGGTAGAAAAAAGTTATCCATCCCCCAAATCGTCCCCAAGAAAAAATGATTTTCACACAGTACATTAAAAGTCAGGTCCTAAAAGCTGATTTTCTCAATTTTGTTGCAAACAAATGAAATGAATCGGGCTTTATGCCACCTTTGTGCACATATAGGCTAAACTGGGCCAGGAGAACCTCCTGAGGATGGTGAGATGATTGAGATGACACTGTCCTCCAGACACAGGATTCGAAATTCGAGCCCTGGCGATCTGAGGCCGAGCACGCTACCTCTCGGTCACGGAGGCTCCCCACAATACTAACTTTCACACGTGGATGGGGAAGAAACATCTTTGTTTCTTTCAAACCGCCGAGGCCGGGAACCGAACCCCGAGCTCTGGCGTGAAAAGCAGCGGTGCTAGCCACCACCCTAGGGCCCCGGCCCTGTTGCAAACATCCTACTGCATGAAACGTTGATCCTACTGCTAAACGTTGATCTAATGTTCGCTGGTCCGACATTAAAGTAACACTGTGTCAAGTGCAATAACACTGTGTCAACGTCGGGTGCATATACCAGGATTATACATGACAACTGTAGATGGGGATCACGAGAGACCGGCTAATACATAGCTTTAATGACGGGAAAAGTGCAATCCTAATAAACAAGAGGCGTCGACCACTTGTTTTTTAATGACATCAATGACAATAGGCCTAACTAATCTTTAGTCTTTTGAATTTTTACTCGATTGCATTTTTCACAGCATAACCCGGGTGAGAAGGGGACGTGGCGCAACAGGTAGACCGCCTGACTGCCTCGCCAGTCACTTACTGATAAATCAGTGTAGGCCACGCACTGTCCTCTCTCATAACGCGGGGTATTATATTGCAAATTTATGACGTCACCAGGGCCGGTTCTCCGATCGGGGCGTGTATATCCCAGCAAACAAGACATTGACAAAATTCTGGCTTGATATTAGGCCACCATCTACGACGCCGGACCAACATTGCCCCAGCACTGGCTCAATGTATCGCTAGGTAATTAGATTGAGGTGTTAGTCTCGACTCTGGACATTTTTTTGTGAAGTTACTGGGTGGACCTCTCAATATATGTAAACTCTGATTGTGTTTCTGTGACAAACAGACCGGATGGACACAAATCATGAGACCATGCACTACTGTAACGAAACAATAGATACGTGTAGATAGATAGCTTTATTCACGGGAAAAGTACAATGCCAATAAACAATAGTCGTTTTTTAATGACATCAATGACAATAGGCCTAAATAATCTTAAGTGTTTTGAATATTTACTCAATTGCATTTTTCATTCATTTGAAGCTGGCTTTGCAATGCTGACTCAATTTCCAGCTTACTACGTTTAAAATCCCAACCTTAGGTAGGCTAAGCCAGCAAACAAAAAACATTTGCATAGCATTTTAACAAAATCGGCCCAGCGTCATCGATGATGGCCAACATTGTAAAAATGTGCGTGATACTAATGTTTCTGTTTGTGGGGAAGCCTAGTGTTGTAGCCCCGTGGTTGTAACGTTTCTTCATATCAGATAATTTTGTTGCGGAAAAGACATTAAATGTATAACTCACACTGAAAGTGTTACAGCTTTAGATAGTGATTAAACTTGTTGTTATACATGACTGTTTCTATATTTACCATTTATTTATTTATTTATTACATCTCCAAATTCGGGAAAGTATGTATAAATTCAAAATGATACTACCAGCATTTACCTTTCCAGCGCGGAGACCGTCTTTAAACGTCAGAATTTGACGTCTATGGACGTCGGATTCGACGTCTAAAGTCGGTCCCCGCACTGAAAAAATTAAAAAAAATTACCGGCCGTAGACCCATAACAAAGGTAGGGGCCTATTCAAATGAAGCAGAGCGAGCTAACTAAGACATTTATGGTGATTTTAATTGAAAAAACCTCTTTGTCTCCACGGTTTCTACAAAAAAACTTCAGCGTTTTAAGGGTTAAAGTCTGATGCTATATATTGTATGCTGATGCAGGATAGCGAATTGTGATCACTAGGCTCCATTTGAGCATCGTTACCAAAGTCATTTCTAGCTGTAAAATGTTATAGTTAGACATGGTCAGATGACGATGCTCACATAACTGCCACCTACCCACTGGGCACACGACGTTGCTGTTACGTTGAATCAACGTCATTGACGTTAATTAAACGTCGCAACAACGTTGTGAGGGTGCACATGGGTTGAGAAACGAATCGAACGAACGGCGAATCGCCTGTTCTTTGGGTCCGAACATCAAGGATTACAGTTAATAAATAGTGCCTAAAAATGTATATTTATTTTTATCTATTTATATTTATATTATTTTATTTATATCCTTTTTCCCTTATAAAAAGTGAATAGTGAGGCAAAAAATGGGTAAAAAGTGAAGTGGGAACAATCCATAAATTCCAGGACCCATGTAGGCTACACCCACCGTCTTGTGCCCGGTGGGCTAGTGGCGACGATTTGCGGGCCAGTGGACACGTACACAGGCCTATTATTACCAGCTGATTACAAATTCTCTGTCAGTACGATATAATTTCATAACCAACCCAGCTAGCATGGTCCGTTGACCTAATGTTGACTTAATGTTGGGCCAGCGTCGCAGATGCTGGCCCAACAATAAATCAACGTTGGGTCAACGTTTTGTGGAAGTTGAGTACTCAGTAGGCGTACTAGGTATAGTAGTTATATGTGGTCGCATGGTCCGCTGGTTTTCTGACTGTATGAGGGATGTGATGCGTGATGCGTGTGGCCATCCACACAAGGCCTACTTCATCGTAGCTATCTACCGAAAACGCCATAGACCCAAAGTCGGCGTAATGTTTGGCCGCCGCCGCAGACGGTGGGATAACATCAAACCAATATAATTCAATGCCTGATGTATGACTACTGTGTATGTTGTATACAATAGGCATACAGCATTATATTAGTTCCAGATCGATGAATCGAGTAAATGCATTATTTCTTTATTAATGAAATGAATATAGCATCGTTAGTAGGCCTATTCTAGGTTCTTATTGAATTATAGCTGCGATATTAAAATGTCTGTTCAACAGATATGTGCTTCAAAATCGATAGGCCTAAGGTTGATAAGAAATATTATACACATACATAGGCCTACATAAATACCAGTGGTAATAATTGAGGGTGCACATGGGTTAAAAAATGAATCAAACGAATGGCGAATCGCCTGTTCCGAATCCGAACATCGAGGATTTCAGTTTATAAATAGTGTAAAAAAAACCTAAACATTTATATCTATATAAATCTATATTTATATCATTTTTCTTTTAAAAAAAGCGCTATAGAAGTTTATTATTATTATTATTATTATTATTATTATTATTATTATTATTATTATTATTATTATTATTATTATTATTATTATTATTATTATTATTATTATTATTATTATTATTATTATTATTATTATTATTATTATTATTGTTATTATTGTTATTATTGTTATTATTGTTATTATTATTATTATTATTATTATTATTATTATTATTATTATTATTATTATTATTATTATTATTATTATTATTATTATTATTATTATTATTATTATTATTATTATTATTATTATTATTATTATTATTATTATTATTATTATTATTATTATTATTATTATTATTATTATTATTGTATTATTATTATTATTATTATTATTATTATTATTATTATTATTATTATTATTATTATTATTATTTATTATTATTATTATTATTATTATTATTATTATTATTATATTATTATTATTATTATTATTATTATTATTATTATTATTATTATTATTATTATTATTATTATTGTTATTATTGTTATTATTGTTATTAT